>CAUYRT010082295.1:0-21864 GCA_963574885.1 Lepilemur ruficaudatus | reverse complement strand
CTGAGGAAAAAGATGGGAAACACCACATCTGGCATAACACCACCCACACCATCCCTCACCCCGGTCAGGAAGCCTCGTGACAAGCTATGCCCCAGGTCAGCTCCAGCCTCACTCTCGCCTTCCTTCTGTGCCTTCAGCTAGCGCATTGCCCTTGGAAAGATGTTCATAATCATTTAATACTTTTGCTAGTGGGGCCACAAATAAATTGAAGTAGGAAGCTGAAACTGCTGGGTGAGTGAGTTTATTCTGCAGGCTTATTTTGCAAAGAGCAGACCTCAGTGTAGCAATGCCATTGCTGGCCTGGCTGGTTGGGTTTCCAAATACTGACTGTTCCTGAACTGCTTGTCGAAGGGTTTCATTCATCTGCTGAGACACATGATTACCCTCTGTTGGATGATCCTGATGCCATTGAAAAAATTAAAGGAAATAATGATGTAAATTGTTTAGTATGCAACAATGGAATTAGTAGTGTTATTATTGTCATATCATACTGCAGGTGTCAATGCTCCTTCCCAATTTTGTTCTAAAAAATCTTACATACTTTTTTTTATATAGAGGCATCAAAAATTAATTCAGGGCCAGGCATGGTGGCTTAAGCCTACAATCCTAGCATTTGGGAGGCTGAGGCAGATGGATCACTTGAGGCTAGGAGTTTGAGACCAGCCTGAGCAAGAGCGAGACCCCATCTCTACCACAAATAGAAAAAATTATCCAGGTGTGGTGGCGAGAGCCTGTAGTCCCAGCTACTCGGGAGGCTGAGGCAGGAGGATCTCTTGAGCCCAGGAGTTTGAGGCTGCTGTGAGCTCTGATCATGCCACTGCACTGTACTCCTGGCCATAGAACAAGACCCTGTCACAAAACAAAACAAAACACAGCAAAACAAAGCAAAACAAAACCAAGTTAGTTTAGAGTTGACTTTAGGGAAAAGGATTATTTTTCCTTTTCCCTAAATATATATATTTCCCATATACATATTTCCCTAAATATGTGTATGAACCTGTAAAGCATACAGGTTCATATACATATTTATCGGGAAATGGAGTCACATATGTAGGCACTACATACTACTATAAATGGGACTTTGCAAATTATGAATAAACTGACACACTGAGGATCCACAAATATGTAGGATGTTAAGAAATCGAAAGAGTACTGTAATATAGCAAAAGTTGGTGAAAGAATGGGAGTCACTTTGAATAGCATTAAATCTATAGTTTTAGTTCACAAGCTAACAAAACTAATAATGACAATGGCTAATACAAAGGTCTAGCTCTGTGGCAGTTAATATATTAACTCCATCTTTGTGAAACAAATGAGGAACAACAGAGAATGTAAATACATGATGGAAATGAAATATAGGCCTTAGGCTTTAAGAAAGTTTTAAAAAATTTGGAAAATAAAATGGAAATGAATGTGTGAAATTTGGACATTTGCCAATATGAGTGTGACTTAGAGGATCTTTGCTAAGGTTTATCTGTACTTATTGTACTGCACTTTGCAGTTAGAACTAAGATAACAAAATCAAGGTAAAAGAGTGGCATAGGGTTACAAGTTTGCATATTTGGTTAAATTCCCATAATCCAAAGCCTGGTCCTCAGAGTAGAGGACCAGAAACTCAATTTTATAAGGTGAATACCATGTTCAGAGGTCATAAGCCTCCTGGGAAATTTATCACCCTAAATAGATTCACCAGAGACTAATGCATTATTAATTTAAGTTCTGATTTCTAAAATAACAATGGAGACTATTCTTTTTTGAAATGTCACTGGACGAGAATAGAATCAAAATAGAGGGAATTTTGAAATATTTCTCTAGGCCAGTGGTTCTCAACTAGGGGCAATTTTGCTGCCCCTCTCCTCCCTCTACCCCCAGTGGACATTTGGCAATGTCTAGAGACATTTGGGGTATTGAAGCTCTTTGGGGGTACTGCTGACATGTGGCTGGTAGAGAACAAGGATGTTGCTAAACACCCTACAATGCACAGAATAGCTCCCCATCCACCGCAAAGAATTTTCTGGCTCCAAATATCAACAGTGCCAAGTTTGGGAAACCCTAATCTACTCTGTGGAAAAGCCACAGGGATGCTTCTCAAGCAGCATATCTGATGTCCAATAGATATCATTCTCCATGTATGGTGCCTTTTCTGGACTCTCTAAAAATCATCTCTGCTATGGACTGAATGTGTTTCCCAAAATTCATATGTTGAAACCTAAATTCTTAACATGATGGTATTTGGAAGTGGGAGATAATTATATCGTGAGGGTGGAGTCCTCATGAATGGAAGGACCAGAACTCTCTCCCAACCTGAGGATATATAATATCAAGAAGGCGTCTCTCTGCCAGCCAGGAAGAGGGCCCTCACCAGAAACAGAATTGGCCAGTACTTTGATCTTGGACTTCCCAGCCTTCAGAATGGCGAGGAATAAATTTCTGTTAAGTCACCTAGTCTATGATAGTTTTGCTATAGCAGCTGGAGCTATAACAAAAGATGATCTCTTTTTATAGACTTTAAGTAGATTTGAGTTTTTCTCATTTTCATTGCATTGCTTTATTGCCTCCCTAAGATTATATCCTACTCATTTTAGTTCAAAACAAGGGTCTTAAATCTCCTGAGCTACACATTTACAGATGATTTTTCATTAGACTATTTCTTTAGGTAGTTAATATTCATCCATTTTTAGTACTAGTTTCATTATCAGAAATGTCAACTTTAATTTGTGATTTCAGCTTACTTTGCTTCCATGTCCAACTAATAATATATCCCTAATATATTAAAGAAACAGAACTTTTTGGATCTATTATAATTTTATTTTTGCAGGGTGAAAGAAATTTTAGCTCTGATTATTATCACACTGTTTTAACACAAGAAGCCTTTACTAAAGGACTTTATGCCTACAGTTCTTAGGCTAGTCTATACCCCACAGCAATCGATTTGATAAATGAACACCCTTTGACTGTTCAAATATTTATCGGTTCTAAAGAACTTGCAAAGTTGGGTATTCCTTTATTGTTTTAATTTTGAAACTCAGCTTGAAGAAAATTCCCTTTTCAGTGAGTTATATTTTAAAATAGTAAAAATAAAGTAAAAAAAATTCACTTCAATGCTTTCTCAAAATGAAAACATTATTGTGATTAAACATTATTTTCAGTCTGAGTCCTAATGGACCGACAGGTCCACAGGTTCAGTCTACAAGTTAATTCGGTTCAAAAGGCATGGCAAAATGCGCCTGAGCCACACAATAGATTTTGGCAGGTAATCTGTGTGGCAGCTCAGGTCCGTCAGGTCCACAGGGGTCATTTCACCTACTGGTGCTTTCAGCAAAACCAGCTACACAATTTGCAGGGCCCAGTGCAAATCGAAAATGTGGGGCCTGGGTCCAAAGCTTAGGGAAACAATAAAACCAAGTGTAGGGTCCTTCTGACCTAGGGGCCCTGTGCAAACACAGGATGCATGCCCATCAGGTCGTGTGTTTACAATCTGTCAGTCTTATCTTACCACTCGTGAAAAAAATTTAGCTCTTTTGCAATCAGATTAAATTTTCTCAACGGGCAAAGTACACTCAGGATCAGTTTGGTTAAATCAGAGAAGCAAAGGTTAAGGGAAGATTTGCTGTGAATTACCAACCAGCAACTCTTGCTCAGTCCAGTTAACGTTTATTGAGGGAAGAAAGGAGCAAACAGGACGTCGATGGAGCTCCCACTACATGTCAGCCATTGTAGATTCCAAATGACTCTTGTGTAACTCCGGCTACCAAGTAGATGAAACAGAAAAATTTGGGGCGAGGGAGGGGGACTTGAAGCTATGCCCTAGTTTCCAAGTAACTGTGGAGTTACACGGAAACCCTTCCCACGAGTTAAGTGAAGCCAGGACCTCAGGTCTGCTAATGCCTTGGCTTCTTCCTGTCTCCCGCGGGAAGAGTCTGGGCGCGCGCAGCGGGCCGGTCCCAGACGAGGTGACGGGGACAAGTTCAAACACGCTCCCGGCGGGACCCGACGCAAGCGCGCGCAGAGATCACCCGGGCGAAGAGCAGGTGCAGGCGCGGGAGGTGGGCCTGAAGCGCAATGTCAGCAGAGGGCCGGGCGGTTGGGAGACGGGCCGTGGAGTTAGGATCCGGAGCGGGCGAGCTCTGAGGGGCCGACCTCGTGTGGGCGGGGCCGAGTTACGCCCCCGCGGCCATGTTGAGGCCCCGCCTTTCGCTTCCGCCCGCTTCTTCCGGCTCAGCGTTGTCGCCATCAGAGGTAAGACTGCGTCGGGGCTGAGCCCCGGGCGCCCTTCGCCCGCCTTCATTTGCGGCTGCGGCACCGCTAGGCAGGTCCGGGCGGACGCCGATGTCTACAGGCAAGAACGCGCAGACGGCGGGCCCGGGCCCCGAGCGCCACCAAGGCGGGGCACGAGGCCGAGGACCTTGTCCCGAGACGCGCGTCTTCCCCCATCCCTTTTGCTTCGCTGAGCTTCCGGCGAAGAAAGTGTCACCCGGGGCGCTCGGGCGTGCCGCATCCCAGGGGAAACTCCCGCTCACCTGGTGCCCGCAACATTTGTCCAACTTTTTCTGTTTCATAAACACTTCCCTGGACTCCTCTCCGAAGTGGTTGTGTGCGATTTTATTGAGGATACGGGCCTCAACGCATTAGTAGCGCCCACAGACTCCTGATTGGCGGGGCGTGGGCTGGCCGGCCGCCCTGGGCCGCGTCCGTGCCCGGGCGTGGGTCAGGAGCGCGCACTGGGGTGGGGGGTGCTCTCAGTGTTGTAAGGGGCCGGAGGTCATTTTCTGATGGGGCTGTCAGGGAAATGGCATTTGAGCAGACCTTGAAGGAGGGCTTTCCTTGTTGCGGGAAAATAATAGCTCTTGTGTGTGCGTGTTAATAGCAAGCCGTATTGTAAGCACTACGTGAGTTAACTCATTTAATACCTAGAGCAACTCTATCAAATTGATAATATTATATCCCCATTTTGCAGATGGGGAAATGAGGAATATAGAGATTAAATAGTTTACCCAAAGTCGTGGAGTCATTAAGTGTTGAAGCCAGAATTTGAACGTGGAGGGTCTGGCCCCAGAACCTGCTCTAAAACCATTATGTCACGGCATTATGTCCCCCGATAGAAACATCCAGGACATTCTAGATTTATACGTAATTGGATTTGACTAAATTAAATAATAGGAAGTAAGACCAGAAAAATAGTGTGGGACCAAATTATAGACAATTTTTAGAGCCAAGTGAAGGTGTTCGGAGTTCATAAATGCTCTGTTTTTTTCCCCAGAGTGGATTAGAAATTCATATGTGGGCAAGCCATGTGAATTTTTATGAAGGAAAAGAGACTTAGTACACAGGTGAAATGTGACTAAGGAATATATGGAGCTTTACTCATCTTTATTTATCTTTTTGTTGAGGACTCTTCATAGATTCAATTTTATGAAATTGTAATGGCATTAAGCTTGAAGAAAATTATAAAATTAACCACATTGTCTTCCATTTTAGTGACTCACTAGTTCTTCAGCTACTGGCCTAACAGCAAGGAGAATTCATTCTCTACACCTGCAGCAGCCAGGTGGGCAAACATTTCTCATCTGCTAATTAATATGGACTAGCTAACTGTGTTTTTAAAAATGACTAACAGAATATACTTAACACTACTGAAATATATACTTAACAGATGGTTAGGATAGTAAATTTTTTATTATGTGTTTTTAACACAGTTTTTACATAATAAAGATGACTAACAGTTATTCCGTGTAAGCCATGGTAGTCCTGAAGATGAGCTGTTTATAGGATCCATTAAGCGGTAAATTAAGTGAATTAAAACCCTAGGCTTCTATGCAGGATTGGTTGTAGAAAAAGTAGGAGGCAAAGTTTCAGTTGCTTACATATATATATAATTAGGATGATGACAGTGGGAATTCAAAGAAAAGGTAACTTTGAGACATCTCAAATGTCGATTAGGCAAGACAGCGTAGTTCTGGAAAAGGGAGGTAAAGAAAAAGAAAACAATTGGTTTGAAGGTGAGAGAAGCTTAATTGTAGATGTATTGAGTCTTAATATCTTGGTAGAGGGGTCCACCAAGGAATTTTAATTTGGGCACTAATACTTGAGAAAGATTGGCTATAGAGTTGCAGATTTAGATTCTTTCACCCAGAAATAGCCGAAATGTAGGGAATGGTATTTAGGGGGAGAGAGTATGTGAAGAGAAAAGCAAAGGGAGATGGTAGGAGACAGAGCAGAAGGGCATAACCCAGATCCTGAGTTTTCATGAAGAGAGAATTTGAACAACAAGATGGTGGTCAGTGCCAGTTGCTGCACTGCAGTCCATTGATTTTGGGGGTGAACCAGCTAGGTTGTAAGAGCCAACGGAGTGGGACACACTGGAAATGAAGAAATACATCAAATTCCGAGGAGTCTGAGAGAATGGGAACAAAAAACACAAGTTGAGATATATTGAAAACTTGTGAGACTTGTGTGAGGAAGGAAGGAATGGATAAAAATACAAAGAACTCAGATTTCTGAAGGTAGATGACACTTAGCTACAGTAAGTAAAAGGAAGAATACTAAGATTTGACCTTGGGGGAATGAATGGATGCTTTGTGAATAAAGATGATTTACTTTCTTTAATGGTTTTTACCTGATTGGCTTGTCATGTATCACGCACTGAGAGAACTTTTCTTCTCCAAAGAATATCGATATTCAGTAACTTTCTAGAGAATTCTATAGCTCTCATTGGCCATATGAAATTGTTTTTTTGTTTTATTTGGGAATTTGGGGGGAGGGGACGGGGTATTGTTTTATTTTTTGGTATTCTACGCTATCACTTCATTTCTCCCACAAAGTCTGTTATAGAACCTAAACATTTATCTGTTGTAGAGCCTAAACAAAACATCTAACAAAGGACACGATAGTGTCAAAAGTAATTTGGTGCAAAAGTAATTACAGTTTCAGACTACAAATTTTAAATCATTATAACTAGGCTCAAACACCTTTATTATTCAAAATAGGAACCATTACAATCAACACATTTTTGCCAATGAGAAATAAATTTGTTTATTTCTGTAGCGTAAAAATCTGTGCTTTAGAATTCCTCGAACTCTTGGAAAGCATTTTCTGCATCCTACTGGTTGTGGAAGTGGTTTCCCTGCAAAAAGTTGTGGAGATGCTTGAGGAAGTGGTAGTGGGTTGGTGAGAGATTGGTGTATATGGCGGATGAGGCAAAACTTCATAGCCCAATTTGTTCAGCTTTTGAAGTGTTGATTGTACTACATGGGGTCGGGCATTGTCGTGGAGAAGAATTAGGCTCTTTCTGTTGACCAGTGTAGGCTGCAGGCATTGCAGTTTTTGGTGAATCTCATCGATTTGCTGAGCGTGCTTCTCAGATTTAACCGTTTAGCCAGGATTAGACCGGCAGCAGACCACCAAACAATGACCAGGACCTTTTTTCGTGCAAGTTTGGCTTTGGGAAGTGTTTTGGAACTGCTTCTTGATCCAACCACTGAGCTGGTCTTTGCTGGTTATTGTATACAGTCTACTTTTTGGTGCACGTCACAGTGTGATCGAGAAATGGTTTGTTGTTGCATACAATAAGAGAAGATAACACTTTAAAATGACAATTTTTTTGATATTCAGTCTGCTCATGAGACACACACTTACCGAGCTTTTTCACCTTTCCAATCTGGCAAATGCCTAGTGACTGTAGAATGGTCAAAGTTCTTTGGCAGCTTCTCATGTAGTGCATAGCTGTAAAAGGATTAGCTCAATGGTTGCTCTCAATTGGTCATTGTCAACTTCCGATGGCTGATCACTGTACTCTTCTTCAAGGCTCTCGTCTCCGTGCAAAACTTCTTGAACGACCCCTTCATTTGTTTGTTGTTGATGTTGCGAGTTGTCTCTGCTGCTTTATGACCCATTTCAAACTTGAATAAGAAAATTGCTCGAATTTGCTTTTGGTCTAACATCATTTCCATAGTCTAAAATAAATACAAAATAAACAGCAAGTAATAAGTCATTCACAAAAACACATGAAGCGAGAAATGCACATTAAAATGATGTATAACATAACCATATTTATGTAAGAATATATTCCGATAGCAAAGGGCAAATTTCAACAGTGCTAAAGCTGCAATTACTTTTGTACCAACCTAATAATTACATTAGGATCAGGGTGAAGTGGTGGTGTGGTATTCCATCAGGGTAGACAATCACTTACCTCAGAAGAAGAAAATGTCTCTAATGAGAATGTGTATGTGTGTATATAACCTCTGTATAACCTTTGCTGTGGAAAGTATATCCCATTTGCAAACCTTGTGGTCTGTCAGGATCATCTGCCCTTTGGTGCAGCTGAAAAAGCAAGTAGTAGCATCTGGACAGGTCTTATTGTTTATGTGTTATTTTGAAAGTTGGATGAAAAAAATCTAAACACTTAGTTTAAAACGTGTTATTTTTCACACAAAAAATTTTTATTGGGAAATATAACTACTTAGTGTATCATAGCAGATATGGTATATCACAGTATGTCTAGTTCTTAGCTTATGTCATATTTTTTTGTTAAGCCTAACATTTTTCTTGATTTATAATTGAAGACTTTTTCTAAAACATTTTCGTGGGGAAAAAAAGCTTTGAGTTTTTTTTGAATTTTAATTAAGGTACATTGACAGAAAATTGATAACTTGTGGTTTATTAAAATAGATGAATAACAAAATATAGAATGATAGAAATAAAAGCCAAGCTAATTTTTTCAAGTTTCACATTGTTAATATGTATGTAAGAAGTTAAAAAATTATTAATTCAACAAATTATTAGGTACCCCTTATATACTAGGAATATGCTCATTGTACCATGTTTAGGGAAAGCAGACATAATCCCTGCTAGGTATAAGAAAAGCAGGTTTCCTTGTAGAATAATTGAGCAAATAAATTTTATTTCTCAGTCTCGTTTATGTGTATTAAAATTATACCGTGTCTCTGTAAGCTCATTGCTAATTTAAGATGGGATTATGAACAAGAATAGTTGAAATTAATATTCAATAACTGATAACATCTTGTGGGAGTTTGTTGTTTAAGAATAATCTTTCATAGATTAAAGCATAAAGTTGTTAATAGAGAGTAAGTTCTCTGTGTACAATTTTAATACCCTAATTCTAAAGAATCAGTCAATCTTAGGGTCAGGACAGTGTAGCAGCTAAGAGCAGGGGCTCTGATGTCAAACTTTCTGGGTTCCAATCCTAGTTTTCCAATGTAAAATTAAGTATTTAGATTTATTGAAGAGATTACTTAAATGGGATTGAAACTAATTTTTCTTAGAATTTTACAAAGACATTTCCAAAACTAGCTTTTGAAGATTATTATTACATATCTCTGTAAAAATAACCCCCAAACTGCAGCTTATTAGCATATAGTAGTGTATTTCACTGAGAAGACCACCAGAGTGGTCATTACCTGTTCCTGTTTATCTAAAGTTTTTTTTTTTAGTATACAGCACTGCTTTGTATTTTAGTGCTTCTAGGGATAGGAAGGGAGTTCTTCCTGGAGAAGAACACGTCGTCGTCAGAATCAGCGTGGTTACCCTTTGCTCAGCAGGCAGTTATGATCAAGATGGTTTACTAATTTTTTTCTTTATTATTAAATGATGTGTGGTATTTTATGTGTAAGTTTAAAAGTATTTTTATATGAAAATTTAAAAGATTTGTTGGAGAGAAAAGATGATTAACAGGCTTATCTTTTACTTTTTGGTTTGTTATAAAAAGAGAAATGTTGATTTAAAAGTTTTGTATCACTTTCTCAAAAACTCCCACAGGATAAGTAAGTAATTTGATCCAGTTTAGTTATAGAAAAATGCATATCACACTATTAGTGTTCAATAATATTATTATCAAAATCATTATGTTTCTTCCATTTCTTCCATCATGTTCCATCATGTTTCTTCCATTTCAGAGTCAACCATAATCATACCAATTTCTTGACTTCGTTGTAGTTGATAGGTAGACTATTAACAATTTTTAATCTTTTAAACAGAGGTAATCTGTTGGTAACTTATTTATTTTCTGCTGCTTTTTTTTTGCTTACTCTCATCCATAATGACAAATCTGCGAGAAAGAATTTGGAGCATTTCACAACAACAACAGCAAAAAGCTTCTTAATAAATTAGTTATGATATACCAAAGTATTAATGTTTTCTAAAGTGGATAACAAATGTAAATATGTAAATCTGTGTGTGCAATTTAATCAGTCTCTTAATATTATTTGCTAGAGAAAATAGGCATGTGAAAAAAATTCTGAGTGGAAAACAATTGTTATGTTCAGATCTGAAAACATTAGTTTTTTTTGAGATGACAGAATTTGCAGAAAGAAAGAAAAAAAGGAAATGAAAACATTAGTTTTGTTTCAAGTTTTTTTCTCTAGAAGTTAATGAGATTAATCTTTACTAATAGGGGAAGAATGGCATTGAAGCAGATCTCCATCAACAAGTGCTTTGGGGGATTGCAGAAAGTTTTTGAACATGACAGGTAACTATTAAGGAGATACAACTTTAGATATCTCTCTGTTTTGTTCTGTTTTTAAACAAATCTTTAGATATTACGGTGCCTCATTTCACTTTTAAACCTGTTTACTCTCTCTCTGGTTATCTATTTGACAACTTCACCAATCTTAAATGGCTATAGATTTGACTGTGTGACGTAAAAAAGAGCCTAAACAGAGAAGTATTTTCAGTCCTTGACTTGATCTTCTTTGGCAACTGAAAATACCTATGTTGCCAGTAAAAATTCTAGGAACATCTTCCTTGGGGATCTTTTAATATAGAAAAGACACCTGGACTACTTGATAAAGACGGCAAATTAAACACATGAATTTGCCTCTGCTGCCTTCCAAAATCTGACCGATCATGGCATTAAGTAAAGGAATTAAACACAAACACGCATGCATATACCTGCAAAGGAATAAAGAAGTGGGGGACAGGAGTTAAGAACAGTATTTTAGAAGCAGGAACACAGATGGACAGGTAGTACCTGACTTAGCTAAATTCTGAACATCAGCAAGAAAAAGCTGAGAAATGATACAATTTATATAATGCAATAAGAATTGGAAGCACCAGATATACCTAGAAGTAAGAATAAAAATGGAGCTCAGAAAGAGGAAGATGAGTTGAAAGTCTGTTTTAAAAAGCAGATCTCAGATTGTCCAGCTCTCTGTGCAGCTAGGCCACTGCTGCTCCCCAACTCTGGCAAAAGATTGGAGGTACATTCTCTAGAGAAGGTAAACAGAGAGTCTGTACTGAGGAGTACCAGGCACAGTTGGTGGGAGGTGTGACACTGAAAATAGATTAAGAGAAAGTTTGCATGCTGAATTTCCTCCGCTAGCTTCTAGAGTTTGGGGGGTTAGGCTTATACTCTTTAGAAGAGTTTTCTTGCAGGGAATTTGACTAGCTCAAACTAAGAGATCTCAAGATATTGAGATTTGCTAATAGAATGGTCCAGCCAAACTTTTATCTACAGTGAAGCAATGATTGACATCCCCACCTACAAGCATAATGCTTTCAACCAGATTTTTAGTGTTTCACTCTTAAATAGGAGTGGACAGCTAAGATCATTAGACATTTGTATAAAGCTTCTAATTTGAAAGACACTTAGGGAGGAAAAAAAGCATTAGAAGAAATGGACTGTGCAGGAAGACAAATTTCAAAATATCAAAGCCATAAGAGAAGATAATCGACCTCTGATATCAGAGGAGGATGACAATAAAAATAGTCAAGAACAAAAAAGAAGCTGGGTGCATAGGCCTGTAGTCTGAGCTACTGGGGAGGCTGAAGCAGGAAGATCACTTGAGTTCAGGAGTTTGAGTCCAGCCTGGGCAGCATAGCCAGACCCTATCTCTTGGGGAAAAAAAAGAGCCCAGAAATTTAAAATTTGATAGTAGAAATTACAAAACTAAATAAAAGAGTTGATAAAGTTGAACTTTTTAGAAAGTAGAATGAGACAAAAATAGAAAATCAGAGAGAAGGGATTAAAAATTTAGAGGACCTCCAAGAAGCACAATATTAAATATTAGGAGTTTTGAAAAATAAAACAAAAGTATGAGTATGAAGACTAAAGAAATAATTCAAGAATCCTGGAACTGAAGGGTTTATCTTGCCAGATTAGAAAAGTTGTCCAGCACCATAGATGGAAATATTAATAGACTTACACCAACAACACTGTGAAGTATTGGAGCATTAGGAACAAAGAGAAAATTATGAAACATTCAGAAAGCGGGGAAATGGTTTAACGGTTTTCAGAGGCATAGCACAGCTCAAGAGCAGTGCTAGAAACAGGAAGGCAGAGCTGCCAATGACCTATCAAACTGTCACTTATGCATGTGAGCAAATGAAGACATTTTCATATACATAAGGTCTCAAAGATTTATTTCCCATGTAGCTCCTCTTCTGGAAGCAACTGAATAATATGTTTCACCAAAATGAGGGACTAAAGCAAGGTAGCTGAGGCCATGAGACGGAGAAAACAAGATCAGAGGAGAAGATTGCCAGATGGATGTGGTGATGCTAAGGCAGCCAGAAAGCAGTCTGGAAAAGAGCAAGTCAAAAAGTTGAAGATACAGTAGCCAGTAGTTACATGCAGCCATTTAAGTTAAATTAATTAAATTTTAAAAATTCAGATCCACTAGCCACATTTCAAGTGCCAGGTAGTCACATGTGACTAAAAGCTATTATATTGGACAGCACAGAAATTTTTATCATTGTAGAAAGTTCTATTGGACAGTACTGGTCTGAAGAGATTTTTTGAAGTAGATGAAATTGATAGAATTGACTGTATTGGAAAGGAAATTTATGAAACTAGGGGTGGGAGATTAATGTTGAATTAGTGATAAGTGCAGAGTGGCCACAGCAAATCTCTATGCATGAGATTATATTCCTTTGGTAATTGAGTAGTATCCTAATGACATGATAGGGACAAGGGTTTCAGAAGATCACTTGATAATACTGTTTTTTAGTTTTCTGTAAGTGTTAGTCATACTACTGTTTGAACATGTTTCAGACCTAGTTTATTCCACAACTGCTTGAGAAAGGATTTTTAAAAATTTACTGTGATGTAAGAACACTTAACATGCAATTTACCCTTTTAACAAATTTCCAAGTGTACAAGAGAAGTCTTGAGGCATCAACCATCCTTGTAATAAGATTATGCTTGCTTGGTTTTACCAATTGATAACAAATATCTCTGCACTAGGTATCAGATAATGAAAAATATCCCTGCATTTTGAACATGGATTTGGTATGGCATATAATGAAAGAAAATGTCTCGACTCCCCTAACAACAGTTGAAGACCTAAAAAACAGATGTCAGAAACTTTTTATGACTTTCAATCACCAAGAAAAGATTTTTAAAATAACATGGAAAAATAAAATCAGTATGTGCAGAAAATAGAGAAGGGAATATACAGAACAGCTTTCATCAGTATTGATGGGGCTTTTGTGAGAGTCTATACCCAAAGAGTAAGTACAGCCAAGTAACAAAAAAGTTATTAACTCAATGGGAAAAAAAAAATTGAAAGAAAAAGGCAAGTATTTTAGTATACCACATGGCTCATCTCTGAATAGCGCTTGTAACTTCTTAATATTGATTAACCGAAGTTATATATAAAAGGATGATGGTGGAAAGAGAAATATAGGAGGTGCAGAGAGCAAAGACAGGGAGGTGAAAATTAACTACAATTCTTCCATAACTATAAGTCAGTAGATATGAACTAAAGCCAAAAAAATCAAGAAGCAGCAATAAAGGCACATTAGTTAGATAGGGAGGTAAATACCAGAAGAATCAGCTAAAAGAGGTAAAGTGATTATCTCTGGAATGTGGCAATGAGAAGGTTGTAGGGCAGGGGAAAACTAGTTTTACATAACAAAGTTTATAGAATAATTTACTCTCTTCAGTTACTGTTCACTTTATATGTACATATCTAATTTTAGTAAAAAGACAACTATTCTGAAGTAGTAAGAGTTTGCTTCCATCTGCATGATTCTTTAAATAAACCCACGAGAGATCAGTGTTGCATGAATTACTGCTTACATGGAAAAATACCTGTGGTTTTTATCAAATTTGTCTTATCTAGGTATATTAATAGTGATTGTGATAAAATATTAGTGATTAAAGAGATGAGGTACATTTCAGTTCCCATGAGCAAATATGTAATATGAGATCTTTAGAATTCATTTTTTGTAAAAGGTGATTTGTTATTTCATACATCTCTTTGGAAACAGAAACAATTTTTCTTTTAAAATAATTAAGTGCCACATTGAGAATTACATTCATTTTTTAAATTTCTTCTGTGCAAAATGACTGTGCCATGCAAAGCATAGGCTCAGGCTGGTTAATAGATCAGTACCCTAAATTGGCCCCATTCTTTCTTTAAGGGACAAAGTATATTCCTTAAATGTTGGGCGGAATCACATATTTTAGACATTAAGTCACTTCTTTTGGACCTTTACTGTATACCTTTTTATATAGTGCTTAATTATTTTATTTCTGTCTTGATCGATTAAGGGGCATTAATATTTTATTGTTAAAATTACAGTGTTGAATTGAACTGCAAAATGAAATTTGCTATCTACTTACCACCAAAGGCAGAAACTGGAAAGTGCCCTGCACTATATTGGTTATCTGGTAAGTATTATGCATTGAGTGTTATAAAGTAGTTTCTTTTTCTTTTTATTAATAACTGGCTTATCTTACCCTCTTATTATGTCTTGGTATGCTTTCTGAGCCATTTATAAAAGACTTTAGGGGCCTGGCATAGTCTTCTTTGTTACTTTATCTTGAGAATAATTTCAGACTTACTGAACCTTATTTCAGACCCTACAGACCTTATTTCACTGCTTTTTCAATTAGATCCAGTAATTTTGCAGAGAATATGAAGTTCTGGACTCAATGGCAAGGGCTTAGAAAAGTTATTTACTTAATTTGTACCTGCCCAAGCGTTTCTGTAGTTAATAGAACTTTTACCAGTCAAATAAAACAATATTAGGTGAAACTAGGATACCATGATGTACTAAATAGAAACCACATTCAAATAAATTCTTAAGTTGTTCTGTAGAATATTTTAGTTGGACTCCATAGAGCTACTCTGGCAACAATCTGGAAAGTCACAAAAGAACACTAGTGCTTCTTAATCAGTGTTTAATATTAAAGACTGTAGAATAGATTGTGAAGAGAGTAAGAGTTTGACGCCAGCAGTTTTAAACCTCTGTGGTAACTTTTCTTTCACAAGATACTGGTACATCATGTTTAGAAGCAAACATTGCAAGTAGAGAATCATAGCAACTAAATTGTGTCATGGAGTGCTATTTTAATTTTGTTTCTGTAAAATTGATTCTTTTCATCAAGGATAAGCCCCAAATACCAATCTTTGAAAATGAGAATAAATATTTTCATTTTAAAAGGTAAAAATTAAGTGCTTATCTGATTTTTAACTCATCAGAGTATTTCTGTGATTGAATGAAGAACACCACCAGTTTTGCTAGAACGTTAGGTATTTCCAAACGCAACAACAACAAAATTAGATATTTAATGTTTTAGAAAACATAATATTGTGCAGCTGAAGATAATACTGGAAATTCTATAATCCATAGAAAGAAAACTGAAGACCAAAGAAGCTAAATATTTCCCAAGGTCGTATAACAATATGAAGTTGAAAAAGTTTTTTTCATTTTGCTTCAGGTGAGAGCTACTAAACTCATATCTCTTGGTTAGAGAATATTAACCTAAATTAGAAGTACTAAAATATTGTATTATAGGTACTATAATAATAAGGCCCTAAACACCTAACCAAAATTGAAATCTATCAAGACATATCTTCTGAGCTTTATGAATGTAAAATACAGAATTTTATTTGTTTACATCAAATGACAGCACAGTTTCCTTACATGCTGAAGAACAGATAGACCTTGGAAATTAAGGCTTGATTTTCTGAAAAAAGCTAAGATTGCCTGACCAGTGCACTTGAGAAATAACAAAAGAATTTCAGGAGGTTTGCTTCCCAGTAAGTTGAGGGAAAACAATGACATGAAGATTACATCAGTTGTTAAATATTGCTAAAATTGATAAATTAGCTGAAATCAGAGCATCCAAACTGAAATCCTAAAAGTCTGTATGTAATGATTTGTATCTTTCCTAAGTCAAGGTGACTATCAAAATATCCCTTCATTAGCTACATACCCAAGAGAACCGAAAACGTATGTCCACATAAAAACTTGTACATGAATGTTCATAGTGCATTATAATAGCCAAAAAGTGGAAGTATACCAAATGTCCATCAGCTGATGAAATGATAAATAAAATGTGAAATATCCGTGTAAAAGAATATTATTCAGCAATAAAAAATAATGAAGTCCCCATTCATTCTACAACATGGATAAACCTTGATGAAAAACATTACGCTAAGTGAAAGAAGCTATTCAAAAAAGACCACATATTGTTAAATTCCATTCATATGAAATGCTCAGAATAGACACATCTATAGAGACAGAAAGTAGACTAGTGGTTGCCTAGGGCTGAGGGAAAGGGGTTGAGATAAATGGAAAGTGACTGCTAGTGGGTATGGGGTTTCTTTCTGGGGTGATGAAAATGTTCTAAAATTATGATAGTGGTGATGGTTGCATAACTGTGAATATACTAACAGTATTGAATTGTGCATGTTAAATGGGTCAAGTGTATGACGTGTGAATGTATGAAATGTGAATTATACCTCAATAAATTAGTTACCAAAAAAATGCAGCTCTTCATATAAGTGTAGTTGATCAAGTAGATTTTAATTAGTAGCCATCTACATAGTCTTGAGAGTAATCCTTCCAGTATAATTATCTTCATTTTTGTGAGTCTACAATTCACTCCCTACTGCTATAGTCAAGGAATTTGTATTCTAACTAGGAAAAAAACACCAACTTTTCCCCTGGTATTTAACAGATTTACATTTCTCAAGTATAAGACACTGTACACTATACTATGTCCCAGACACAATTCAAGGTTCTTTACATGTTATCTCATTTAATATTCCATATGGGGTGGAAGTAGGAATACTGTCTCCATTTTTTGAATAAAAGAACTGAGGCTCAGAATATTCAAGCTGGTTAGTTAATAAGTGGCTGAGTGACACTTAGAACCAGATCCTGTGAAATCCAAAACCCATGTTTTCTATACTGTTACCCTGCCTTTTTACATTAAGGTCAGCAAAATCGCTCACTTCTTATCAGTATTTGGGGCACTTCTCCACCATGATATCACTCCAATATCTCTGGAAGATTTACTGGAATGGCATGTAGTAGGCAAATAATGATCTTGTTCTGCTGCCATGACTTGTGAAAGTTTGTATTTCCTAACAGAGTTTAACCATAAACTCTCATAACACTTTATCCAAGGATACTTGCAACTTTGTGTCTTATGACTATTTATTAATTTTAACAATTTTTTATGGGCAACTATGTCATAAGTCTCTGTGCTGGCTGTTATGGGATAATTAGAAACTATAAAAGTGTTCTGTAGTTAATAGTGTATCATGCTTGTCAATAAGCTTTGATGTTGCTATTTATCAGATGTGGTGGGATATTTAGCATTATCCACTAGAAAAGGGCTGTCAGATTAGATGGTGTTTAGCTCAAGCATCTATTGCTAGGTCATTCTTGGCTGTTCTCACATAATAGTAGTAGATACCTATAATAAGGCAATTAAGTCATCTCTATCACATGACTGAGAAGCATAGAGCTAGGAAAAATAATAAGCAATTCTAAAAACTGGGGCTAACACTCAATTTAAGGAAGTTATTATGTGGTTACCATTACTCTCTTATTATTAGTTCAGTGAAGAATACAAAGATGATTAAGCTAAACTTTGTTGCTACCTGTGTATAAAAATTTTTAATTTATATTATGGCCATAGCATTTGCTCAATTACGGTGAATACTTATGTTTTGATGCAGAAATAGTACCATATTTAATTAGCATGTTTGAGAACACTTCACTGGGGTGGTTTTAATTTGGGCTTATGCACCATGTTACCATTCTACAGTTTGAAAAATTCCGAGTTCCCAAACAGACCAAAGGATTTCAGCAGTAGAAACTTTAGTGATTTTAAAATGATAGTTACAGGATCATTTAACCTAACTCAGTTTTTAGATTGATGCTATTATAAATTTTGTTAGAAATGTAATTTTAGTGTCTTACTCAAAGTTATTTCTAAAGCAAAAAAAATTGTAATATTAATAATACCAAGTGAGCTTGTTTTCCTGTATCATATAATAAAAAGATTAAAACTTATAAGCCATTCACAGTATAGCATGAGATAACAGTATTTTTGATCTTCAGGTTTAACGTGCACAGAGCAAAATTTTATATCAAAATCTGGTTATCAACAAGCTGCCTCAGAACACGGCCTTATCGTCATCGCTCCAGATACCAGCCCTCGTAAGTGTTCTTTATCCAGAGACCCTTTATAAAAATCCCAGTCTTTAAGTTAAAAGTGCTATTATATGTACATTATACAATTCATTTCATATTTTTGTTAGTATCTCTGTTAATCTTTCAAGTGACATCATGACTCCAGAATACTGTGCTATATATTTTCCTCACTGAATTTTACTTATGACATGGCTCTTATGAGAGGGGACAGCTTTGCTGTTACCATTGTACAGATTAAGATACTTCAAAACAAGATTGAGCAACTCAATTCATATGTCATATTGCCACTAATGTCAAAATACTAATGTACAATGTACAGGAAATTATTTTTTCTATTTCATAGCTAAACTGTCTAGTCACATGATAATTATAGCTTTTTTAAATCTCTGTTAATCATCAGTCATACCATTAAATAAGTATCAGTTTTAATATAAATAATTACAGTATTTTCATTAGAGAAATGAAAACACCAGATATTTGAGAGAACTCAGTCCATCTTGTTTTATGACTGAAAGTGTCAGGAAATGGAATTTAAATGACGGCTAAAACTGTGAAAGTTAATGGCTGGCCTTGGGAAGTAGTGCATTTCCTTTCACAGGCTGATCAAAAGGAAGACGTTATATTTCTAACTAGACATAAGAGATTTAATTCAAAATAGCATCAAAAATATAAATACTTAGGAATAAACTTAAAAAAAAATGAAGATGCATAAAAAAAACTAAAATTTTGCTAAAGATCATAAATGAAGACTTTAGTAAATGAGAAAATGCTGTTTGTAGATGAGTAGACTGAATATTATGAAGAGATAATTTCCTTCAAATTACTCTACATACTATCATTCTATTCAAAATCCCAGTGGTTAGCTTTTTAACTATCTGCAAGTATATAAAATAAAACCTAATAAATTTAAAAGGAGTACAAAAAAATTCCACTGGGAGGGGGGTTGTATATAAGGAAACCTGACAGAATGATTACAGAGTACATTAGTAGACATTTTCAGTTCGAGATAGTGAATTGTCTCCCTACCGATTTAAAACCACAGTGGTAACGAGAACTAAAGAAGTTTTGGTAGTGGCGGAGCCTCATCAGGGAAAGGATCACAAGACATTCTGAAAGATAAAAAGAGGATGTAAGGCCTTTGACAGGTAAAATGGAGTAAGGAAGCATATGTTCATAACCTATAGGAGGGAATTTCATCCACAAAGAAAGTTAGTGTGTCTTACTTCGGCAGCTGAATACTCCAGCTTTGGAAGGTCATTTCCCCCTCTCACCTCATTGGCCAGAACTAGTCACAGGGCCCCATTCAAGGCAAGAGGACCAGGAAGTTTAATCCTACCATGTGCCAGAAAAGGCAGAGAGCTCATAATATTTGGTGAACAGCTCTAATGCAAATGGACTTGTAGATTCACTTAAAAGTATGTTATTAAACATAGGGTATTACTATGGAGTAGTTGAAGCCACAAGATTTTTCCTTGATAGGTGGCTGCAATATTAAAGGAGAAGATGACAGCTGGGACTTTGGTACCGGCGCTGGGTTTTATGTGGATGCCACTGAAGATCCTTGGAAAACTAACTACAGAATGTACTCTTATGTAACAGAGGAGGTAATTTAATTTGTATTGTAATTATTAACTGGTAACTACCAAGAGTTTGATTTTAGGCACAAAGTCCTTCCAGTTCTGAGGAATTTAAACTAGGGTATGGTATTGTTGAATTTATTTGACATATATTTGTAAGTTAGTGAAAATTCTGAAGTTTACCAGTACTGTAGTCCTATGTACTATAATTTAAATAACACCAAATACAGTTTTAAAGAATTTAACAATTATATTGGAACCTGTGTATATCACTCAGAATATCAGAGAAAATGGTATATGAAAAAAACTTCCATTTCTCTGGCAGCTGGTTCATTTGGATATATTTTGCAGTAATAAACCAAGGCTTAATTAGAAAGGATAAGTGAATGGTAAAGCATTATTTCTGTTAGTAATACTTATGTGCTGTTTATATATTTTTTTAAATTTTACGTGATCTTTATTAATATGTATATCATAAAAAGTCAGAAACAGGCTGGTCTGAAGATAGTTATCTCACTTGATTGTTCACTGTCAGTTACAGGTTGAACTCCTTGTTCTGCTACTTTCTCCATTTCTCACTCCTGCATTTGACTGGTCTCAAAAAAAAATAAATAAATAAATGAATAAAAACTCAGAAACAATAGTATAAAATTTTAATCATCCATAATTCTATTTAAAAATTACACCCCGAACAACACTTATGTTTTGGTGTATTTTTATCTTTTTTTTAGTTACATAAATAAATATTTCCAGTATTATTTTAATAACTGTATAATATTCTATCATATGCGATAATTTACTTTTTTCTCTTATAGAATATAAGTTCTCTCTGCATCATCTTCCTGAGGTTGCTTTAAGAAGTCTATACCATAAATTTTCCAGTGATATATTAATAACCATGGTCTGAGGTTTCTGTTTTAATCATTACTATTCAAACTATTGTAGGACTGTGATTTGGAAGTATTGATTATATAATTATTTTATATAACTTTAAGTCTAAACTTATTTTCTCTGACGTCTTTTGTCACACTATTAAATTTTTTTCTAGCTCCCTCAACTCATAAATGCCAATTTTCCAGTGGACCCCCAAAGGATGTCTATTTTTGGCCACTCCATGGGAGGCCATGGAGCTCTGATTTGTGCTTTGAAAAATCCGGGAAAATACAAAGTAAGATTATTGAAGCTTCTAGCGAGAAATACTTCTCTTGGTAGTATAATATTAGAAGCCTTCAAAGATTGAAATTATAATATTTGCTAGTATTAGGAGCAAACTCTTCTACTGTTGGGAATTTCAGGGGCTTGTGGGGGGAGTATTAAATTTGATTGTACACTATATGCTACAGAATAAGAAGCATAGGAATTCTACCAGCGTGGTTTCTTGGCATACTGGAAGAATTATATAACGTAGCTTATCTTTTTTATTGCTTTTATTCATACGATAGTCTTGAACACATTCTTTTTTATTTTCCTAAAGGTTATTATTCTTGATTAATGTTATTGTGGCAGGATCTATCATTTATTTATATTTTTATCAGGAATATCTTTGTAAAGTTGGCTTTGATTTTCTGAGGTAGAAGAAGATATTCATGATTTATAGAAGCTTAAGAATTCTGTTGTAAATGCCTCTAATGAAAATTGACATACAGCTTGATTCACACTAAGGCTATCCCATTCTGTATTTGAAGCTTTATAGCTTTACATTTTTTTTTTTTTTTTTTTTTGAGACAGAGTGTCACTCTGCTGCCCGGGCTAGAGTGAGTGCCGTGGCATCAGCCTAGCTCACAGCAACCTCAAACTCCTGGGCTCAAGCGATCCTTCTGTCTCAGCCTCCCGAGTAGCTGGGACTACAGGCATGCGCCACCATGCCCGG
>CAUYRT010082293.1:0-10609 GCA_963574885.1 Lepilemur ruficaudatus | reverse complement strand
AAAGGTATTTTCTAATTACAAAATATAATATTGGTACTTATAATTTATTCTTACCACATTGAATGTCATTATTTAGAGTTTGCCAGAAAAAGATCAATTTTTTGATGGAGATAGGCAGACTTCTCCGGAGAGAGGTGTAGCCCATGCCTCAGAAATCTAAACTTAGCTTTTGGAAAATTCTTAGGAAAAAAATTCTAATTCAAGGAAATAATATCTCATAACTGCTGAGAATAATCATGAGCTTGCCTCTGTGTCTACCATACACCAATTTACTATTCAAGAGGACTTTGTAAAGATTATCAGCCCCAAATCGTACTACTGTGCTTGCCCAAGATACTGCCATCACCACATATTTTTGGTTTACTTAAACCAGATCAAAACATACTCTCTGATATTTTACCATAGACTATATTCCAGAAAGTTCAGTCTCAGGATCACAGGTAAATGAAGCTTAGTAACCTGACGCTTTATAGCAACAGAGTAGGTAAAGCTCACACTTCATTAAAAAGCTATAATTTAGTTAGGTGTGACTAAACACATCTTTCCAGGTGTGCATTAGCAGACAGGACAACACAGATTTAAATCTATCCAAATTATATAGTAACAGAATTATGCTCAACAAGTCAATTTACATCATTTATGAAAATTCCATTTGGTAGATGAGAGCAGTTCCTTACAGAACATTTTGTAGTGACGATTATTTTGGTGTGGAGAGGTCAAGTCTTCCTTGTTTCCTCTTTCCCTGTTTTCTTTTACTATGATTTAAATGAGCTCACTAAGTCACAAAAGTATTTGCAAAGGTGAGAACTGCAAAGAAAGTGACCACCACATTGCTGCATTTTATTGCATGATGTTAATCCTTTGTATTAATATCCTAATAGTCTATTTTGAAGAGTAAATGGGCATCATGTGAAATAGATAAATCCCTCTGGAAGCCTGCATCTCAGATACCTCTACTCTGTATCATCTCCACACTCAATCTGAAACCTGTCACTTTAGGGATTCAAACCAATAATCTTTTTTAGTCAACAGCAATTTATTGAGCACTTATTATGGGTCAGATACTTTCCTAGGTGCTAGAGACACTCTGCTTGATGCTGGGATTCAGATTCAGTCTGGAAGATATATTACTTAAATTATAGCTAGTGAAACTGGTCTCATTTGATGAAAAATTTTTATTTTATAGCATGTGGTAGAAGGGGACAAGGGCTAGAAGAGGTGGGAAAGACAGTATATAACAGTAGATACTATTTGTTGATGTCCTATGTTGTCTTAGGCAATATGTTAAGTTCTTTACAGGTATTACCTCTAATTCATGTAATAATTCTTCAGAGATACATCCTTGTTCCATAGATAAAGAATCTGAGACTCAGCAAACTTAAATAACCCACCTAAGGTTAGCTAGGAAGTGCTAGAGTAACATTAATGCCCGGGCCTATCTCACTCCTGTCTTTCACTTCTTCCCCTATTCCCCCTCTTAGTTAATACAGACACACAAATTATTTTTAAAATTGGAAAATAAACCTAAAAGGAAATGTCTTAAAATCACAAATAGTCTTTAATTCTTTTTATTTGATTACTCATTTAAATACTCTCTAGTCAAAGGGAGAAGATAATGGAAATTTGGCAAATGGGTATTTATTGGCTTTGATTTTTTAGTTTTATAAGACAATCGATGAAAATTTGAACTAATTTCTGAAGTTAATCATTCTCTGCCTGCCTCATCAATACACCAAGCGATCGACACCAGACTGTCCTCAATCCATATGCCGTAACAAGCTCTGTGTAGACCACATGCAACTCTCAGCAGCCAGAGGGAGAAGAGAAGAACGCTGCTGTCGTTCAGACTGCATGCTTCACAGTGAATCCACAGCGCCTCTGTGGGTGAAATTGTGGATATTCATCTGATACCACCGTAACTGTAAATGAGACTATAAGTGGCCCAGCTTTTGGCTAACCCTTGTGACAAATTTTCCACAGATCCAAAAGATTGACTTGAGAGGAAAGAAAAAAGTTGGCTCCAATAAAAGCTGAAAATGTATTTGTAACCACTATTTAATTATAAAACAAGTTCTCTTTCTGAGACACTTCAGTGGATACAATTGTTTACCTCAGTTGGTTCATCTCCAGAAATTTAAAGCATCTTGTTATGTGCCAGTTAGCTTGTGCCTCAGTTGACCTCTGTGAAGAGGTAAGGACTGTTGACATCTTTGTGCACGAATCCAGGCTCAGGGACATCATAGCAAGAATGTTGCACAGTGTTGAACTGTAAGGGCTCTACAGCCAAATTTCCAGGGTTTTTATTTTGTCTTTACCACTTAATGTGCCATATGGCCTTGAACAAGTTATCAAATCTCTCAGGTTCTTTAACTTTGTATCCAAATATAGTGCTAACATTAGTGTTGCTGTGACGAGCAAAGGAGATAACCTTAATAGAGTAGTTAGAACAATGCTCATCACACATCAAGTGCTCTCATTGTAAAGGACTTGTCTGAGCACATAAACAAGAAGCCTTGTGCTTTAAAGTACCTGGACAGTCCTTCTCCTACAGATGTAGGTCCTTAGGTCTCACTGCCCATTTGTATGTGATTAAGGATAATTACATAGAAGAGTCACATAAAAGGTAATTAAATCCTCACATCAAAGTACACAGTCTACTATATATGAGACAGTTTGGCAGACTGAGTAGGCAATCACTTATTGGATATATTGTTAAATAAAGATTTTTTAAAAGTAAAAATATGTGCTTTATTGTAAAAGCTGAGGAAGTCAAAGAAAAATAATTGGAGACTTAAATGTTATCATTGCAGTTAAATGTTTTCAGGAGGCAAACGATGGGATATCTGTACAGACTTCATAATACACCATAATCTCTTATTGAAGTGCCATCTGGCAGAGTGAATTGTTTTTGAAATGAGGAATGTAATGCATCATTTCACCACATCTGATACACTGTGAAGTCAGTACAGGTTGAACTTTACTGTGTGTGGTAGTGCCCACTGCACAGAGTAGGAGAACCAAGACAGGGAAAATAATGTAAAGGTAGTAGTTATAGCCAAGTAATTACTACTGAAAAAAAAAAAAAAAAGGTGTTACCTGCAAGCTGTTCGTCCTGTAGTGGTAAAAAGCCAGACCTCCTGGTTAAAACCCAGCCCTATCAGTTACGAGTTCTAGACATTGGACAAGTTATTCAACTTCCTTGTGCGTTACTTTCTTTGTTTGGAAAATGGACATGATGAAAGTACCAATCTCATAAGGCAGTTGTGAGGTTTAAATGAATTAATCCATATAAAACATTTAAAGTGGTACCTGATATATGGTAAACACTCAAACAAAAAATAACAGTGATCATTTTTACGAAACTCTCTTTAGGTACAGTGACATAATCTTCTATGTATGTTGATAATAAAAAGCACTAATGAAAAACTCTTTCTCATCCTTTAATATAGTCAGGTAGCACCTGTTCCAGTTTGAGTAAGAGTTTGCAAAATAGCAAAGGCACTGAGAAGAGCTTCCTTCTCTTCCTATTCACTCATTATAGTTCAACATAATGAGTGAATTAAAGGTAGGATCAGGATTTGTACGTATGTAGGCTTTACAAAGATCCATGTTGGCACCAGAGACTATGACCTGGAGGAAGAAAATATGGGTGGCACAGAGACCAGTTAAGATGCTTCTGGAATATTTCAGGCCAGCGATTATAAAGATCTGGACTAGGGCACTGATAATGAGATGAGAAAACAGTGTGGGCACAAAAGTCTTTATGGATAGAGTATGGACAGGATTTAGAATAGGATATAGGAATGGGGGGGAGAATTCAATATCCAGCCACAAGAGACATGTAAAAGTAATTCTAAAGGCATTTCAGAATGGTTAGGAGCCCTAACAGAATCATTAGTATCAGAAGAGAGCCTTCCTAAGGGCTACTTTGAAAAAGAGAGCGTGAGAACACTTATTTGACTGTTTATATTCTGGAATGCTTGCCAAATAAAAGTGGTCACAGTAAGTGCCAAAAATTAGTATAATCCTTTTGGAAACTAAATTGATAGTATACATAAAAAGTCATAAAACTGTTCATAATCTATCATAACATCGTTCTACTTCTAACAAATTATTTCAATGAATTTAGTCAATAGGGAAATAAAGAATTGTGTACACAAAGATGTAATTTGGACATTATTGTAATGGGGAAAACATCTATAAAATCTGGATGTCTTATAGACTGGATGTTTATGTGATATATCAACTTCATAGAATGTTACAGACAATAAGAATTATACATTTTAATAGCTCCTTCTGCTTATTGAGTTTATTATACCAGATACTTTATAGATTCTTTCATTTAACAATTACAGTCCTTAACAGTAAGAATTGTTATGCCCATTTTAGAAGGGAAAAAATTTAGCTGCAGAAAATTAAGAAAATTTTCCAAGGTCAGCCAGCTCATGAGTGGCAAAGGGAATGGAGACATCGCCTGGGATAAGTTATGTTAGGAAACTGAGGGTCAGTTGTGTGTATTCGTGCCTGTAACACGTCCCCAACCTCCTCTTGCACAGATGGGAAATAAGAAAACACAGATTCAAACTCAGGTCAGGTCCACCTGATCACAAGGCCTGTGCTCTGAACACCTGGCTTACAAAATAATGTTTAAATGAGAAAAGATGAAAATCATGCCCAGTGTCTGGTTTCAACCATAAATGTGTATACCTAAAAGGTAAATTAAAAAAAGGATATGTGAGAAATGAAAACCACTGTTTTGTAAAATCTTAAAATGTTCTTAGATATTGTTGCAATTTGGCTTTACAAAGAACATTTAAAAACAAGTGAATATTAAAGTTAAGGAAAAAATCCTTTATAGTATATATAGTCTGTCAATACTATCTATACATATTCTATACTGTACGTACATACATTGCTTGAAAATCAGAGAATATTTACCAAATTGTACTCTTTGCTTAATAATAAATTTGAAAAATCCCTTCAACCACTTGTGAATTGTATCTAAAAGCAAAACAGTTTAAAAACAATGTAAAACAAGATAAAGTATGTGTTTAATGTCTAAATACATTTTATTATTATTGCTAAAATCACTTGGATTCTATTGTGAGTTATTCATGATCTTACTTTAGTTTTCAATAATTTGCTTGTAATAGAATACGGGTCTTTATTTCTCAATGAACTCAATTCTAAGAATAATCAAATTTCTAAATAATCCAAATTATAGAATGCTCATTTTTTATGCCTCATTACTCAGCCTGTCTTCCACGTTAAACACTACAAATTCAAACAAATTTAATTTTCTGAAAACAAAACATGATTCTCTGAAAAATCTATACACAGACTCAAACAACTATTAATTAGAAATATTTGTTTTGAGGTGAGCTGCCTGGCCACGATCAGTTATATTTGAACTTTTACAGTAAGTGAGGAATAAACTTGTGCTGTGTGTGTGTTTAAGATATTTATATAAAAAGAAAAAACTAAAACCTTTGAGGTATTAAAAGGTAGCATTACAGTGTCAGGATTCCAGGCCTGGATCCTAGCTTTGCCTCTTAATTAAGACCTCAAGGAAATGATTCATTTTCTCCAATAACTCATGTGCACTTTCCTTATTCGTAAAATTAGGAATATAAATTTTTCTTTATCCCAGAGATGTTGTGAAGCTTAAATACGTGTCAGACATTTACTGAAGTATGCTTGATAAATGATAACATTACCTGTTATGGTTAAGTCTACAGGTAAGATGCTTGGCATTCTTAGTCCTAAGGTAAGTTCTTAAATTTCCATAATTGCTGCTAAATGTTCAGCTATGTTTTAGTCTAAACCTTAGTAGACAGAAAACTGCCATAAATTTAGTCCTGAACTCAAATCAGGCAATCTTCACTCTCTAGACAGAAAATTTACAGTGGTGTTTTGCTAGCATATTAGGTATAGTTATAACGTAATGACTTAAAATTCAGAAGTTATGAAAATGCTAAAGTGTTTCCAAAAAGTCAAATTTTGGGAGTAAAAAAAGTTACTTTCTCTCTTTCTCTTTTTTTATTTATCTGAATTACAATACAATCTCCTTGAATTTTTAATTCTTGATCCTTTTCAGAAACAGTTCTTATGCTCTTTCGAATTAGCAGATTTTATGTAATGATTTAATTTCATTTAAAACTTTCATTTAATCAGAACATCTGCTCCTTTATACAAACTGAAGAGATACGGTACGTGTGATGTGGTGTGATGTGGAGTGTGTGTGTGTGTGTGTGTGTGTGTGTGTGTGTGTGAGGGAGGGGAGAGATGAAAGATAATGTAAGAGAGGCAAGGTAACCTACCTTACCCTACAGCATGCGGTGCAAAGTAATGTAATTGCCTTTATTTCCCTGTAAACTTACAAGGTGAGAGAAAGAAGGGATTATGTCCATCCTTAACATTTGACATAGTGCCTTGCAGACGGGGAACATAATTAGATTAACATATTTTTGTATCAGCCTTTGTGAGACAAAAAGGAGAAAAAATAAAAGAGAATAAAAGAGGGAATGAGAATAAAGACAGAGAGGGAAAAAGTTTCCGTATTACTGGGGTAAAACAGTAGACCAGTCTTACTAGGATATTCTATAAATGGATGTGATAATCTTGCTAATGTCTTATTAATAAGAATGAAAAATGGTCATTCCTTGCTTCATCTGCTTCCTATTTATTCTAATTGGATAAAGAAATGGATGGGTAAGTATTCACCTGATCATCAATCCTGAGTCACAGATTAGATTTCTGGTGAATTTCCAGAAAATATAGAAAAATAAAAATATTTATCTTGGTGATATTGGGTTTTGAAAAACTACAGAATCATAGAGTTGTCAAAACACTAAAGACTCGATTTATAAATGCCCTTAGAGTAAATCCATCATGGAAGCTATTGTTTTTACTATGCTTTTCTATAGGGAGATTATTTGAGGATCATATGGCCTTACTTCAAAGCATGTATGATTTATGTTTGCTGGTTAGAGAGATTTTTCCTCTTGACATATATGAGGGGAAACCACTGTTCTGCTGAATAGCTTCTTATCCCCTATCTTTTTTATGAAGTGGCAAGATAAAATTTTCTCAGAAACCTTAGATACTGATGTGAACTAATGGAACTAAAGTACATACATTGTGGAAGTTTTTCCATAGTAATTAAACATACTGTCTTTGGCACTGGTTATCACGGTTTTTTTTTTTTTCCCTGCCTGTATATTTTGAGGAAGTCCTTAAAGGTTTTCAAGAGATACAGCAAATAAACTCCTCTAATTGGCTGGGCACAGCATCTGTCTCTGGTATGTTACCCAGAATCAATGATCAGTGATTGCATCCTACTATTTTCATAGATTTTTTAAGAATTTATTTTCCCATTTCAATTAATCACTATCATCCTCATCTATTGAAGATTAAACTTCAGTTTATATATGACTAAGGTTTCCTATATTTAAGCAAAATGGATTTAGTTTCTAACCATTTCTTAATGCACTAATATTAATAATGTCTATGGCATTTAATAGCACCTTACATTTTTTAAAAGTGTTTTCATATTTATTCTCTCTCAATACTTATACCGCTGTGAGAATAACGAAAATCAGAGACTAAATTTCCACAAAGATTATATCATGTATGTATTTTTGATGTCTTTAGCTCATATTTGATATTAAACCTGTACTAAAGAACTGGCTAGAATTGGACATTACCTAATAGCTTAACAAGACAATATAGGCAGATGCAATTAATCCATAATTAATCCATGGCTGGTATTGTGATTAGTTAGAGACACCAAGTTAAAAACCTAGAACATGGTACCTACTACCTCCTAAATGCCCTAAAGACATAAAAAGTGATCCTCATGTGACAATACAGTCTCTTTATACCAATGTTTCACTTCTCATGGTAGTGATTTCTAGAAAAGGCTTTCCAATCCCCATTGTTGCTGACAATTCTTGGAGTACAGTAGGGCTTCCTTAGCATAGAATATGCACAGTCTTTGGCTTCTGCAAAGGCTCCCACAGCTGAGTGGTAAAGCAATAATTGGTGAGCTGTTGCATTTATCATTACTATTATTAGACTTTGCTGATCCTGGTTGCCAACTCCTTTGAGTGCCACAGAGGAATACAACATAACAACATGAGAGAAAGAGTAACAATTTAACCTTATTGAGCCTCTACCACACGCAGGGAATTTATCAGGTATTCTATTTACATTATCACATTTAATACCAATAACCCGATGAAATAGACATTATTAGCCCCAGTTTACAGATGAGGAAACTTGAGCATAACTCCTGTCTTTGATTCATAACATAGTTGGCGATATGAAACACAGAACAAGCAATCAAATTTGTTATCTATCTTTTTGGGAAATTTTAGGATAGAATCGGTAGTTTATTTAAAGAAACAGTAGAATCTCTAAATTGCAGGTGATTATACTAATAATATTATGACCAAATAATATTTGGCTGCATTTCATAGACAATATTCTTTCTTACATTTTCTTCGTATATCCTGTGTGTCCCTTACAAATGTGGAGACAACGGCCTTTATTGTAGAGGGAGAGGACGAACATAGCTGAGAACAAAGAAGATATTGCACAAATATTTGCTGAAAGGGAGGGGAAAGAGAGAGAGAGAGGGAGGGGGAGAGAGAAGGAGGTTTTTCTTGAAATTTGAAAAGCCGGACATTAAGTATCAAGCTAGAAGAATTAGGCATAGATCGTGACTATCGGTCACAGAGTACAAGAGTGCTTGATTTAGTTTCTGACTTCCAACCAGAAAGGAAACATGCATTTCACTATATAGGAAGAAGGAATGATTCAAAGTAAACAAAACTATAATATAGTATAGACATCAGCGAGTGCTTAATAACAGGTGCATCATTAGCATTAAAAGTTCAGGGTGGGTGTGGCAGAAATGTCCAAATAGCTTTAATGGTATCTCTTATTTTGAGTCTTGTGCTTCTCTTTCCAAAAATATAACCGTGGAAGCCTGCAAATCTCCTTAGAACACACTGGAGGTGTGGGGGTGGGATGCACAGCTGTGGGATGCACAGAAACTTTGACAATTGTAGTGAGGGCAGTTGATCCAGTGGTTGGACACCTCAGCAAAGGCCAGAGAGCAAAGGATGGCACAGGGACAGGTGCCTCCCACAGAGTGTGTCACACATAGACACACACGGACAGCAGCAGCAACAACAACATGAAGAAGATGGAAAGAGGAGCCGGGCGCGGTGGCTCACGCCTGTAATCCTAGCACTCTGGGAGGCTGAGGCGGGCAGATTGCTCAAGGTCAGGAGTTCGAGACCAGCCTGAGCAAGAGTGAGACCCTGTCTTTACTAAAAATAGAAAGAAATTAATTGGCCAACTAAAAATATATAGAAAAAATTAGCCGGGCATGGTGGCACATGCCTGTAGTCCCAGCTACTCGGGAAGCTGAGGCAGAAGGATTGCTTGAGCCCAGGAGTTTGAGGTTGCTGTGAGCTAAGCTGACGCCACGGCACTCACTCTAGCCCAGGCAACAGAGTGAGACTCTGTCTCAAAAAAAGAAAAAAAAAAAAAAGAAGAAGAAGAAGATGGAAAGAGGAAGAATACACTGTTTCAGACAAAAAGCAACTTGATAAATTTTTCAAGGAAATGCAAATTCAACAAGTACAAAAATGATCTCTGTGAGATACGTTGATATCAGTTATAGATTTTGAAAGTTACATTTTGGCACATCAGAGATTGTGACAGTGACTATAAATTTAAACCTACTAGAATATTATATTAAAAACATCTAGTCTTTAATAGTTTCTGAAACATTTTCATTTATTTATCTCATTTGATTCTTATGAGCAACTGGTGAGATAGATATTAACACTATTTTCTTTATACAGATGAAAAATCTAAGGCTTATAAGATTTACACAGCCTGTTTAAAATTCCCTCACTTTTACTTGGTACAACTAGAATCCAAATCTAGGTTTTACAATGCCAAAGCTCATATTCTCTCCTCTCTTCTGCATTGGTTTTATTTCAGTTAATGTTTATATATTCAGTTTATAAAATTAAATTTTCAGTATACTCTTTCATATGCATCTAACAATAAAAAGAAATAGATAATTTAGAATATAGGCCTGATTACGTTTCATCTCATAGAGTAAGCAATATGTATATACAGGTTAGTTGTTAATGTATTTCTTCATAATATATTTCTTCATATATATATTTCTGAAGGCAAGAAAATAATTCCTCCTATAAATGACATTATTTAGACACTGTTGTGAAAATAGCATAGCATGTTGGGAGTTACTAGATTGACCTCGATTCTATACTGTTCCTCAGATTTCAGAGAACAGAAAATCCAAAGTTCAACAATAAAAGTAACTTCTTAGTTACTTTTGTAATATAACTACTTAGTTATATTTGTTGTATTATATTTGTTGTGTAAGAGACCAAGCCTGTCTCAAGGCCGGTTCTCTCATAGTTGCTATCTCATAGTTACTAAATAGACTTCTGTCTTGGGATGAAAAAAGAAAAAAAAAATGCTTGCTTGTGCTGACCGCCTATTTTGGCTTCTGTACAAATTGCTTGCTTGCTAAGAGCAATGTAACTAACCAACCACGACC
>CAUYRT010082291.1:0-19246 GCA_963574885.1 Lepilemur ruficaudatus | reverse complement strand
TGGCCAATTAATTTCTTTCTATTTTTAGTAGGGACAGGGTCTCGCTCTTGCTCAGGCTGGTCTCAAACTCCTGACCTTGAGTGATCCTCCCACCTGGGCCTCCCAGAGTGCTAGGATTACAGGCGTGAGCCACTGTGCCCGGCCTCAACCATGTAGCTAGTTAAAAAGTTAAAAAGTCAAACTGAGTTAAGCTTTATAACAAGATTAAATTGAACTACTTAAAAGACAAATTTATGGAAAGACAACTCAAAAAAAGGAAGAAAATATTTGCAAGTCATATATATGTGATAAGGGACTTGCATATAAAATATATAAATTCCAAAAGAGCTTTTGGGATAAAAATAAAATACATAAAAACTATTATAACTTAATTGTAAAAAGATATGTAATCCAATTAAAACTTAGGCAAAGAATCTGAATAAATATTTCTCCAAAGAAGATGCATAAACAGCCAATAAACATATGAAAAGATGTTCAACATCATTAGCTATCAAGGAAATGCAAATCAAAACCACAGTGAGATACTACTTCACATCCACTAGGATGACTATAACCAAAAAGACAGTAACAGGTGTTGTAGAGAATTGGAGGATTGGAACTCTCATATATAGCTAGTGTTAATATGAAATGATGCTGCCACTTTGAAAACAACCTGGCAATTTATGAAAGGTTAAACATAGAGTTACCATATTATCCATCAACTCAATTCCTAGATATATACCCAAGAGAAACACATAACGTTCACATAAAAATGTGTGCTCAAATGTTTATAGCAGCAATATTCGTAACAGCCAAAAAGTGGAAACACCCTAAATATCCACCATCTGATAAATATATAAAAATAGAACATTAATTGGCAATAAAAAGAAATGAAGTACACATATGTGGTATGACATAGGTGAACCTTGAAAACATTATGGTAAGTGAAAAAAGTGAGACAAAAAAGACCACATCTTGTATTATTTTGTTTATATGAAATATCTAAAATAGGCCAGTCCATAAAAATAAAAAGTAGATTATTATGCCTAGGGCTGGAACTGTAGGTAAACAGGGAATGACTGTTAATGGGTATGGGGTTTCTTTTTGGGGTGACAAAAATTTTCTAAAATTAGTTGTGGTAATGATTACACAACTTTGTGACACACTAAAAACAATTGAGTTATATATTTTAAATGGGGGAATTGTATGGTATGTAAATTATATATCAATAAAGCCATTATTTTTATTTTTTATTTTTTATTGAGACAGAGTCTCACTCTGTTGCCCCGGCTAGAGTGCCTAGTTCACAGCAACCTCAAACTCCTGGGCTCAAGCAATCCTCCTGCCTCAGCCTCCCGAGTAGCTTGGACTACAGGCATGTGCCATCATGCCCAGCTAATTTTTTCTATATATTTTTAGTTGGCCAACTAATTTCTTTACATTTTTAGGAGAGATGGGGTCTCACTCTTGCTCAGGCTACTTTCAAACTCCTGATCTTGAGCGATCCACCCGCCTCGGCCTCCCAGAGTGCTAGGATTACAGGCGTGAGCCACTGCGGCTGGCCGCCATTATTTTTTTAAAAAGGCAATTTACTGTTTTCCTACCAAGTGTTTACATCAAGGAAAAAACATGGCCAAATAGAGTTTCTGCATAGTACATTTTACTGAATCAAATTGTCAGTTGTGATATTCATTTACTCAGGAAGTACTGCCTGTATTTTACAGATGTACCCATTTTTCTTAGATTCAGAATGTTAGTACCACATAGACTTGGTTTCTAACAGAAGACCAAATATAGTGGTCACATTTTCAAATAGAACCCTTTATCAAGGTAGTACTGGCTAATTTCAGGAATCTGAATAAAAGTTTCTATTATGCTTTAAGAATTCAACGTTTCTCCTTTCTTACCTCGTTTCAAGTCTTTTGTACAATTCATTGGTATTTGTTCGCAGCACAAAAACTACATGAAACCAGCGTTCAGGGAAGAAATCACAACCATGGTAATCAACAATAACACCACCTTCTGTCATTTGGTTATCTAACTCATCGACTACCTGTAAGAAATGTTTAAAAAAGAAAAAAAAAAAGAATGCTCATTAAGAAAACTAAGGTCAACTTTCCTATGAAATTCAACAAATGCATACTTTATGAAAAACTCATACTTACTCTATCTTCATCTAAAATGGGACAATCATACTCTTCGTCATAGCCATCATACAACTGCCCTAAAAGAGATTTAGTTAGCTTGTTAAAATAGTATTTTCTAAGTAACTTTCAGTAATTTTCAGTTAATTCTAGACTTCAGGAAAGAAAATGTATCATCAGTTATTCTTTGAGATACAAGGGAGGGCACTAACACAATAAACGTCACATGGACACCAAATATGAAGAGCAATACTAACAGGTAAATTAGAATTATGCCTAGAGGGAAAACCTTGGATAGCAATATATCTGAAAATGTTTTAAACATCAAAGTTGAAACCAACTAACAAGAATGAATAGCCAACTTCAGAATCTGTGGGGCTATTAGTAGATAACTACATTATTTTTGCTGAACTATAGATTGGTGGGAAGAGGGTACACACAGACAGATACAAACACACACAAAGAGCAGATTAAGGCCAGGCATGGTGGCTCATGCCTGTAATACTAGCACTTTGAGAGGCCAAAATGGGAGGGTAGAGGTTTGAGGCTGCAGTGAGCTATGATGATGTCATTACACTCTAATCTGTGCAACAGAGTAAGACCTTGTCTCCAAAAAAAAAAAAAAAAAAAAAAATTCCAGATATATCCGGCTAAGGATATGAAACTTATCAAAAGCAACGGGGTCCTTGATTCCAGAAATTAACCCTCTGTCACTGAGTGCACATCTTCATCGGGACTGGGGACAAGGTGTCAGTACCCCAATGCTCCTAAACAGTATCTTTACTTCTAGATTACCAAAAGCCATTCCTCACAAGAGTTAAATAGTCTTATTTCAGAAGACAAAACAAAAATCACGGGCAAAGGTATAAAGCAGGCAGATTTAAATTTAACATAAGAACTTTCCAGCAAACCATAGCTGGCAGGCTGTGGTGGCTCACACCTGTAATTCCAGCACTTTGGGAGGTTGAGGAGGGAGGACTGCTTGAGACCAGGAGTTTGAGACCAACCACAGCTGGCTTTCAAAGTAAGTCTTATTTCAGGATGTAAAACATACATCTCACCTTAAATCCCCAGGAGGTATGTAATTTAAGGCAAGCTTACATCATCCTTTAGACATCTCTGAAAGCATGTTATACAGTAGTCTTTCCATCTCTTTTCCCTTAATATTTTGGTACAGGCCGAAATTAGATTAAAATGAGCATGAGTTCTGAAGGGACAAAAGGGTAGGTAGTCTGAGGATAAGTGGAAAGCACAGAGCCAATTATAACTCTTTGCCTTGCCTGGAGGGTCTGTGGACTGATTCTGGGCACATGAACCACCTCTCTAGTACCCTTGTGTGGCCTCTGCCTATTGCTCACTTCCCAGAAACTCTATCAGCCTAAACAGTTTAACTGTCTTGGTGTGGAGAAAACTGGCTAACAATTTAGAAAACAGTCTAAATCCTTTTTTTGTAACACAAACTCCAGAGGGATTAAAGAGCCAATTTCTAATTCCAAAGAAAATTAGTAAAAAAACTAATCTATAAAAGAATGATTCATTTGAGTTTGTTGAGTGATACAATACCCAATCATTTAAAATGTTGAATATCTGTTCAATGAAAAATAATAAAACTTTAAAGAAAAAAATAAACTGAGAGAAATATTTATAGTATGACAAAGGACTAAAATGTAGACTATATAAAGGCATCAAAAATCAAAGTAACAGTAAGCTCAATAAACAAGAATTCACGCAGGATGGGAAAGTGGAAAAGACAGTAAACACACATGAAAAAATGTTGGACTTCCCTAGCTATTAAAGAGATACAAATTAAAATGAGCCTTTTCATGCCTGTTATATGTCACATCTATTTATTTAGACATTTCCTCTATCATGTAATTTCCAATTGGGCAAAATTATAAATGACAAAAAAATTTCAACAATAAGGAAATAGTTAAATCTTGGTTTACCAACTTGATAAAATATTATACAGTTAAAATAAATATTATATAGTTTAAAAAATACTATGTAATATAGACTAGGCAGCAGTATAATAAATGCTCATGCATACAAGTATAAAACATAAAAAGCAGAATTCAAAGTTGTCTGCACAGCCAGGTGCTGTGGCATGTGCCTGTAGTCCCAGCTACTTGGGAGGAGGCTGAGGCAAGAGGATCTCTTGAGCCCAGAGTTCAAAGTTATAGTGTGCCATGACAGTGCCTGTGAATAGCCACTGGACTCCAGTCTGGGTATCATAGTGAGACACTGACTCAAAAAAAAAAAGTTGTCTGCACTGTGGACAAAGATCCGAAGAAAAATAAAAAGTGAAAAAAAATTAGTAGGATTTGGAGTATTTTTCCATGTATTATTTTTACAATATTGTTATTTCTTTACAATACCATACAATCTAAGAATACCTACAGCTAATTTTGTACTATGTGCTAATCTTGAGTAACCAACACTGAAATTCCTTCATATTTTAAATCCTTGACTTTTTTTTTTTTTTAGTCTGTGGTATTTTGTTACATTAAATCCTTGACTTTTATAAGACTACTGAAATCTTTAAAAACATGCTGTTTTTAAAACCATCTATAGCAATTTTAAAAAATTATTATGGTACAGAATAGTTGTATGTTTATGAGGTACATGTGATATATTGATGTAGGCATACAAAGTATAATAATCAATATAGCAATATTACCTTTTAGAATTAAAGTCTTTATACTGTAATGCTGAAATGCAGAATTTCTTACATCATGCTAACATTTTAATAAAATAATATAATCTAAACTTTTAAATATTCATTTCAAAAAACATTTAGGGATAATGAGGATATAATAATGAACAAAGTGAACAAGAAGACAAACAGTCCTTCCCTCAATGAGTTTAAATAAAACGGTAGAGGATAGAAAAGTCATCTGGAAATTTAATGTTATAGTTCATGGTGCTATGTGAGCAATAGGATGGGCACCTAACAAACTTGGGATATTAGGGGAGGCTTCCTAAAGGAAGCGACTTCTAAGCAGAGACTTGAAGCAGTTAGCTACAGGAAACAAAAAGATAGGGAAGACTATTCTAAACAGAGAAAACAAGACAAGGAAAGGCAGAGAGACTAGGGAGGGACAGGCCCTTTCAGGGGAGGGAAAGTCTTTCAGACAGAAAGTAAGTGGTAAGGGGTCAGGTAAACTGAGACCAGATCAAATAGGGCCTTGAAAGCTGTATGAAAGAGTTTAGGTTTCATCCTGAGGCAAAGGAAAATCATTAAAGCATTTAAAGCATAAAATGACATGGTCAATTTCAAATTATTAAAAAATCATTTTGGTTTGTATGTGCAGAATGATTTGGAAGGTACCAAACCCAGAAGCAGGGACACTTTATTAAGGCAAGGGGAGATTTTTAGGTGAGTGATGATTATAGATCATAGCCTGTACCAGAGTAGTGATTGTGGGGATGAAGAGCAATGAATGGATTTTAAACTTCATTTCAAATTTTAAAAACAGAGGAAAATCTTATGCTACTTTAGAAAGTTTCGATTGGACGCCAAGTTGATACTTGCCTATACACAGGATTTTTGTTTGTTTGTTTGTTTGTTTGTTTTTTGAGACAGAGTCTCACTCTGTTGCCCGGCCTAGAGTGCCGTGGCGTCAGCCTAGCTCACAGCAACCTCAAACTCCTGGGCTCAAGCGATCCTCCTGCCTCAGCCTCCCGAGTAGCTGGGACTACAAGGCATGCGCCACCATGCCCGGCTAATTTTTTCTATATATTTTTAGTTGGCCAATTAATTTCTTTCTATTTTTAGTAAAGACGGGGTCTCACTCTTGCTCAGGCTGGTTTTGAACTCCTGACCTTGGGCAATCCACCCGCCTCGGCCTCCCAGAGTGCTAGGATTACAGGCGTGAGCCACCGCGCCCGGCCAGGATCTTTTTTTTTTTTAAGAGACAGGGTCTCCCTGTGCTGCCGTCCAGGCTACAATGCAGTGGCTATTTATAGGCACCATCCCACTATTGATCCAGAGTTTTGACCTGTTCCATTTTGACTCGGGCCGGTTCCTCCCTCCTTAGGCAACCTGGTGGTCCTCCGCTCCCCAGAGGGCACCACACTGATGCCAAACTTTAGTGCGGACAAGCCATCAGCATAGCGCACCACAGTCCAGAAGTCGTGGGCTCAAGAGCTCCTTCCGCCTCAGAAGCCGCAGTAGCTGGGACTACAGGCGTGCGCCACAGCGCCTGGCTATACATAGGATCTTAATACAGCGATGATCAAAAACCTTGATTTGATTAAATGCTGCAAGATTAGAAAATTAAATCAAGTTCCTGAACAAAGTTCTGTGGTTTATTAAAGGAAATTTCAAGCACAGACATATTATCTACAGAAAAAAATCAACTGTGGGGTCAGAGTCGATAGGCTAATTCTTACCTTAAAAAACCTCACCAGCTGTTGTTAGTCAAACTATAAAATCATGACGTTTTAACTGCCATCCTAGAATTTATACACTCCAGTGAAAGCTGTCGTTTAATCATACTGAGATGCTATCTAATCATATATTGATGTTACTGCCAATACTTAAAACATTTTCACATTTATTCCTTTGGAAACATTTACCTCAATTTAACAAGAAGCTTGTAAATAATAAGCAATGAGTACAAGTTACTTAGGTTAGGATGGAGCGCCTTGATAATACCTGGCTTTTTATGTAGCGAGAAAACAGCAATAAATTCTGCCCTGAGAAGTTAGCCAAAGATGTGGTATCTGAGTTGGAACTTTTGAGTTGCTGATAAGGCAGAAAAGGGCATTTATAGACAAAGACTATAGCATGTATAAAGACAAGGAGGTGGAAAATTCCCAGTGTGTTTGAGAATAGTGTATTGTGGGTCACTGAGGGGACATGGGGAGATAGCGGCCAGCTTATAAAGAATCTCCTCTATTTCACTGAGGTGGATGGACTGTGTGAGTAAAAAGTTCAAATCATGTCATTCCCCACCTCTTTCTTTAAAACAAATAATGTAGAAGAGGGAGGGAAGAGATACTGGAGGTGAAGCAGGAGATTCTAAGATTCTAGGCACAGCACCAATGGTCTCAGGGATGGGATAGGGGTATTACAAGGATATTTCACAGAAACTATCAAGTTTAAAGGCGGAGAGGATCTGTGTGAAGAGAGTAAACGTGTACTTGTACGTGTGGGGGGTAGGAAACAGGAGTGGGCAAGTAGACTCAAAAACGACTTCAGAGCATATGCTTTAAACATGTTAATTTGGAGATATACGTCTGGGAACTACCCAGATGGTTATGCCTAGTATGCACCTAGAAATCTAGCTGTTTCATAAAATCATGGGGAAAACAGGCAAGAGAAAGGAGATCAGGGGCAAAGATGAGGAAAGAGCAGTGTCAGAGAGGTCAATACTACAGTTAGTTTCAAAGGTTTCCAGTGGTAACTGATGAGGGGAGGGAAAATGAGATTCAGAAGAGGTTAAGAGCAGGGATCAACAAATTTTTTTCTGTAGAGGCCAGATAGTAAGTACTCTAGGTTTTGCAAGCTAGTCCTTAGCTTGGAGATTATACAAAAACAGCAGTAGTTTGCCAATCCCTGGGTTAGAGATACATCAAGATTATGAGCGTTGAGGGCCCACTTATGCTTTATAACTTCTATCTGAAATGGATCCAATGTCAATATATTACTTTCCTATCGAGTACCCTAAAGTTAGGAACAGAAGCTGAAGACTACTAACTAGGTGGCAGGAAAATTAAGGATGCTAGGAAGAGTGTAATTAAATGATTGCATATATGGCCGGGCGCGGTGGCTCACGCCTGTAATCCTACCATTCTGGGAGGCCGAGGCAAGTGGATCGCTCAAGGTCAGGAGTTCAAAACCAGCCTGAGCAGAGCATGACCCGTCTCTACTAAAAAATAGAAAGAAATTGGCCAACTAAAAATACATAGAAAAAATTAGCCAGGCATGGTGGCACATGTCTGTAGTCCCAGCTACTCAGGAGGCTGAGGCAGAAGGATCACTTGAGCCCAGGAGTTTGAGGTTGCTGTGAGCTAGGCTGACACCACAGCACTCTAGCCTGGGCAACAGAGTGAGACTCTGTCCCAAAAAAAAAAAAAAAAAAAAATGATTGCATATATGAAAGGACATCAGGTGAGGAAAAGAATAGCATTCTTATAGTCACACCACATTAAGGATGCCTAACAGTTTTAGTAAACTTAATTTCAAATTTTCCCTTCCTTGGTTCCAAATGGAATAAGGATGGTCTCTTTCTTGACCTTAATACTACTGACATTTTAAACCTGTAATTCTGTTATGAGGGGAGAGAGGAAGGTTGTCCTGTGAATCGTAGGATATTTAGCAGAATCCCGGCCTCAACCGAGGAATGTCAGTAGCAAACCCTAGCCACCACTCACCCATGTGACACTCAAAAATGTCTTCATACCTTGCCAAATGTCTCCTGAAGGGCAAGTCACCCCAAGTTGAGAACCACTGCCTTCTAGATGATTGCCTAGTTTCCCTTAAAATATTTCATCATTTAAAAAAAAATTGAGGTCAAATGCTTCAGAATATTTTCTGAGATTTTCAGATGTATTCAAATGGCCATCTGGGAGGAAAAAAATAACTGGTATGTCAAAACTTATAAAGTATCTCATCTAACTCTATGTCAAGTTAGATCAGAAATCCTGTATCTGGCATTAAGAGAGGAGGAAAAAAATCAACACGTTCTCTTTAAGGCTTAGATCCCATCTCATGGAATAATCTCACCAATAAGCCACAAAGATGGTTGAGACTATACACAACTGGCTAAAATGGTGAGTATAGGCAGAGAAGACAAGTGTCTCATACTGGATTGTCCTTGATCTGGTGTTACACTCAATGCTATTAATATTATATGGCAACTTGATGAAGTTTAGAAATGTTAAAATGAGTCAAAGTGAAATACATGACTGAAATTGACTATTATATGTGACTGAAGTCATGTTAAAAATGGTATAATTCAACAGTGTGGAACAAAACCAATTTCATATAGGTATAAAATAGAGAATGACTAGCTATGTACAATAGCAAATAAAAATCTGTTTTAGAGAAATTATAACCTAACCACTAGGCTTGAATTAAAAATGAGCATGATACTAGCTTACAGAATCAGAAATAAGACGAAGGTGCTCCAATTAACCTGAAAAAAAGAATACTGGGGGAAAAATTTTTTTTTAAACAATGGGGAGATACTTGGAGACACCAGGGGTCCTTAAATATAACTAAAGGGATAGAAAAATGGAAGTGAGCAATAAAGGAAAATAAAGCAGATGAAGATTCACTGTAAGTATGAATCCTGACCAAGTGACCTCTCCAGAGTCATGGTTATACTTCAGCAATCTGAGAGAACAGACTATAACAGTGACTTATACACCAGAGATCATACTCTGACCTAAACATCTGAAGATACTAGAAGTGACACTCTATTAGTAATGAACAGATTGCAACAACTTCAACTTTCAACTTGTTTCAACTATTACTCCTGTTGGTGACAATGAGGAAATTGCTTTTAAAACATAATTGTCAAGTACCAACAATCAGATTGATGAACAATAACTTTATTTTTTACACTTAAAGGTTGATGAAAAACCATTACTAATCCTTAGTAAAGAAAATCCAACATTTCAATTCAAAGTATGGTAACTATACTTACTCATTAAAAGTTTTCTAAAACACAACTTGAAAACATCCAGCATGCATGTTTAATTTCAGTACAATGGATTCAAGGCCAAATATACATGTTACATGCATCAAGGCTAGATTACAAATTATCATAGTCATCATCATCATCGTCATCATCATCATCATCATCTTCACGCTTTCTTTTCAATGCATTTGATGACTCATTGGCAGTATTTTGTGATGACACCATATTAGTAGTAATAAGAATGTTTTTGGACCCAATTAATGACGGATTAATCAGAACATTCTGAACTGCTGATGTTGCAGGAATTGATGCTTTCACAGCTGGGGACTGTGAAGTAGGCATCTGTACTGTAAACCTTTGCCCTGTGAGGGACATTGGAGTCCCCACTTTAGTTGAGACAGACATGGTTTGTGGGGTTGGTGTGCCTAGGGTAGGAGTACTTGGTCTGCTAGTAACTGAACCAACACTTAACCGAGGCACTGTTATTCTTCCTGCAGAAGCAGATGCCTTTTTCTGTAAAGACTTAAGCCTATAGTTTGGAGCTGTTAAGCAGTACCTATCAGGTGGCAATCTAGGGCCCGAATATGGCTTGATCAATGGCAAAGGGGTTTGATTTCTTTGCCTTGCAATATCTAGTAAAAAATCTCTGGGGGGAGGAGAGGTAAAAGACTGGTCAGCGCGACACTGGATTGCCAATCGCACATCATCTGCATCAACAGTAGCTTTCTTAGCATGGCTTGAATAAATTTTTGCATCATCTAGAATTGTGGTCACATATCGGAAAGCAAACTCCAACATTTGATTAATAACTCTTGGCTCATATTCTGTAATCCCCATATCCTTCAGGATTTGTGCCATCATCTGTGCATCTTTCGGCATGCTCTTGGGAGAAGCCATCTTGCCAGACTCCATGATATCCGGTGATCAGACTTTAGATCATTTGAAAAAAATATGCACATTAGATCAATCTGAAATAGTTACTTAAGTAGCGACTGTCAGGAACTTTAAAAAAAATGTAAATATACCTTAAATTTTTAAAAATATATTTAAAATTTAAACCATAAATTAAATCTTTTTAATTTTAATGAGACATACTTAAAAGTTCCCTTTACTTAAATGTATTGAGTTTCTACCCTGTACAAATCATCATAGAATATAAAAAGATGAAGACACAAATAAGGGAGTGATAAAATATTAGGGGAAAACAGGGTAAAATACATAAAAACACTTATCACCTTAGAATATATGCAGTTGCATACAAGCATGCTATTTTAAACTAATCTGATACCATAGGACAGTCATGTCCTACTGCCTGAGTTCAAAACAATCTGTCTAGTGAGATCAATATATTCACTTTCTTCATATATATGCTTAGCACTACCCAAACCTTTGTGTTTGCCCAATTCAAAAACACTGTCCTTCTTCCCCATATTTATATTCTATCTATCCTAAATCCCAAATCTCCTTATGGAAGCCTTTCCAATTATTACTATTCACAAGTATTGCTAGCCATTAGGGGAGAAGGAGGAGAAAATGGTCAAAATAATCAGGACATTGGACACTTAATATTTTCTATTTCTGTGGGTCCCAACAGAGCATAAATTCTTTAATGGCAATCTCTTTCTGCTTTCTCTATCTTCTCACAATACCCAGTACTAATATGCCACTGACTTTTTAAAAATAAAAACAAATCTAACACCAGAGTGTCCCTTACCTTCTTTAGCTAAATCACCCACATTAATGTATTTCAGTCCTGATCTTGAGGCAAGCTCTTTGCCTAGTGTGGTTTTTCCAACCCCAGGTGTACCTGTAAGACAAACCACAGAAAAATTTCACTGGTTGTGAAATACTTATTAGACTTCAGCCACCTTCTCTCCTCCTCAAAGTTCTTGACAACTAAAATGAAAATGTTCCTAATTAGCAATCATATATGAATATTTATTACGACCTAATAAAAATTTCCTAAAGCCAACTGGATATCAGAATCTCACCTAGTGTATCTGATTCTCTGGGGTAGGACTCAGGACATTCTGATGCCAATTCAAATTGACTGCCACCACCATGGAACTACCCAGTATAAAATCAGCCACCTCAAATCAATTACCATCATTTATTTGCTTTAATTAAATAAGATTCTCTCACTACTACTATGCCCTTCCCTAGAGGCAACCACTGTAAAACAGTTTCTTACACAGGAATATCTTTCCTAAGAAATCCTATGCACCTGTTTGTGTATATTCTGTGTGTATAGACACATAATCACACTGTGTACATGTACATATGTACATAGAATATATGTTCCCTTTTACATAAATGGCCATTGTTCTTTACCTTCCCTTTTTTATATTATGAGATAATGAAATGCATACTACTCAGCTATTTAGGTTTAATGCCACTCTAATTATTAGGTCTGAGCATAATTAAAGATCGCAAGGGTAACTCAAGCCTCACCATGCAGATGAATAACATTCAACCTCAATTCCTCTATAATACACCAAGTCTGAACCCTGGACTCAACATGTTATAAAACCTTAACCTTAAGAAATCTTATGCCGGGCACGGTGGCTCACGCCTGTAATCCTAGCACTCTGGGAGGCCGAGGTGAGCGAATCGTTTGAGCTCAGGAGTTCGACACCAGCCTGAGCAAGAGCGAGACCCTGTCTCTACTATAAATAGAAAGAAATTAGCCAAACAACTAAAAAAAATAGGAAAAAAAATTAGCCGGGCATGGTGGCACGTCCCTGTAGTCCCAGCTACTCGGGAGGCTGAGGCTGGAGGATCGCCTGAGCCCCGGAGTTTGAGGTTGCTGTGAGCTAGCTGACGCCACGGCACTCCAGCCTGGGCAACGGAGTGAGGCTGCCTAAAAAAAAAAAAAAAAAAAAAAAAGAAGGACTCTTAAAGGCTACATACTTATTTGTTAGGTGGTTAATCTGCTGCTATCAGAAACAGAATTTGCAGGCTGCCAACAACCTTGTTAAATAATAAAACTTTGTTCTGTTTCCACAAAGAGCGTCTTAGTTTTTCTATACGTTCCAACAGCATCCACACCTGTTAGATTTTTCCACGAATGACCTATAATGCCATAATTGCTACAACTTAATAAATATTTTCAGGGCTACATGGCCAGCAAAAATAATTCTCTGGAGTCGTTACGCAGCACTTCAGTTCCCTTCGTTGGTAACACGCACCCTGAAGTATGGCTCCAAAGACCCAGAAGTACCCTCACCTTCCGCCGGGAACTTTACAGCATTCCTACGCGAGAAACCACCAAAACGGCACACTGGATGCCTTCTTTAAAAAAAAGGAACAAAAAGAGAAACCTCTGATGCTAACTCAACAAACGTAAAATTACACAGTAAATTAGTTACATTTGAACTCATTTACCAAGGTCTGATCTGGAAGGCGTTCCTCACACACGCAAAGGAAAAATAGAATAGCCCAAGAAGGCCTAGACCTACTAAGGGCCAGACGCTGCTTTACGTTACTTCGCTAAAACCCCCAAAGGCAGTCCCACCAAAGAACCAACAGCGTATCTTACAATCAAAAAAAAAGCCAGATTCTGAGACAGTGAGAGTTCCCGAAAGGGCAGCCGGGTTCGTCTACCTCTCTCCGCCTCACCGAGAGGCTTCCGGCCAACTGAATTAACGTTCGTCGCCCCTCCCCCCGCCTCTCGCGGCGTTCTCGCGGGCCGGCTTCCAGGGCCCTGGCATTGTGCCGCCACGCCGCCCTCCGCTGGCCTCGAAACAGAACCCTGACTGCTGGGGCGCCCGAGGCGCCACAGCACTCGGCGTCCCTTGCCTGACCCGCCGACCAGCCCCCGTCGCCCGCGCGCCCTGACCCGTGAGCAGGATGTTCGGAAGCAACATGGTCCTCGCCGCGACGGCTCCAAGCGCCTCGGCTCCTGCGTCCTACGCACTACAGGGAGGAGCCGGAAGGGGCGGACAGCGGCAAGCGCCAGCAGCCCAAATAGCTCCCGGGCCCTGCACGGCGCTCCCGACCCACCCCCGCAGCCCAGCCACCTCTGTAGGTTCCCTGGCTTTCTATGACGCGCTCCCAGCAAAACGTCGGAAGGAGCGGTACAACTTGGGTCAGTACTTTCGATCAGGCAGTGCGCTGGATGCCTAAGTCACTCACTCCTTTGACGGCCCCGCCCATCGGGTTGCGTCGCGGAAGCGCCGACCAGTATGGAAGATCCCCGGGAGGCGGGACCTCCAAGAGGCTAGGCGTTGAGCCTGGGAAGGGCCAGGTGCTGCCTTTCCACCCGGAGCAGAGCCTGGGCCACTTCGCTCCTCTCATCTCGGATGCAGCTTTAGGAAAGTAAGGCAGGCGCGGCTGCGCCTATGTTGTATATATGTCCTACAGACGCGAGTCCCCCTCTGGCTTCACGCCTTCCCGTGCTCCTCCGGATCCGCCTATTCCATCTGGGGATGAGAAGGGTGCGGGTGCAGAGCTCTGGCCTGGAGCTGGGCTGCGGGAGCTCAGCCCGGCTCCGCGCTGATTACAGGATTACGTTGGACGACTGTTTGAGCCTAGTATCCCGTATGCAGTGTGTGGGGTGGTGGTGGGTCTGCTAAGAATAGCTTGGAAGCTCTCTTCTACCTTTGACGTTTCCTTTCAGGAACCTGGCATCATCAGGGACAGTTACCTTCTTTTCAACAGAGGTAATTGTCAGTCTTTTTTTTCAAAGAGCGACTAGAGTCTTGACCATAAAAACAATCTGCAGCCTGTATTTCGACCTGCCAACTATGTTTGCTCAAATAGGTGTTTTTTCCATCTGTGTACTTCAAGTTCTGTCTGTGAACTGTTTTTTTTCGAGGGGAGGGGTAAATTATTTCTTTTCTAGTGTATGGGAGTGTCTTAACTTTATAGGCTATGTGTGCTTCCAATCTATAAAATAGTCCAATACACCTTCCAATGTATAGGTTTGTAGGCTTTAGGATTTTCCTCAGGCTAACTTAGAAGTGTTGAATCCACTAGCTTGCATACGCCTTTAAGGCTTTGAAAACACAGTTGAAAAACACAATGTTACCAAGAAATTTTCTAATATGTTCAAAGCAAGTGAGTTCATTGTATTTTGCTTTTCTTATTTTGAAATTTTGGAAATGAACTGCAGCTGTAATTTGAACTAAGAAGAACTTTAATTTTCAGCATAAAAACTGCTCAAATAAAATTATCTGATTTTTCTTAATGACAAAAGGTAAGGACACAATGCATAGTTTTTCTATTTTTGTCTAATACAATGAGTTGATATGAAAAACTTTTTATAATACCACAAGTAGATTATTTGACACAGTTATGGCCATTAAAAATAAAATTTATTTTAGCATTTTGATTTTTTTGATCACCTATGTTAACTGTTCTCTTTCTCTAGTTCTTCAGCCTTAATTTTACTGTATTGTTGATGATTTCAATACCTATTGATTACTGTAATTCTGTATTTACAGTTTTTCTTGACTCTAGGTGTTTTTTTCTTTCTTTTTTTTACCTAGGTGAATTATATTTTGATGCACTGCAGGTTGTATACTACGGATGGGAACTATTAAAGTTTATAATGTCAAAAACTTTTCTTACACCAAAGGTATGATACACGAAAATGTAACAATTGCCTAAAAAGAATTATAGATTTTTATGTATGTTTTAAATGACTTACTACTGCTATCAAAGTAATGGAGCCCAGTATCTGTTGTAGTTATCTAAACAAGTCTGGTAATAAGTTGTGAAACAACTGTACACTAAAAGCACAACCATAATTTTGAGAAAGTTTACAATCAGTTACAAAGGAAAAACTGAAAACTCTTGAATTAAAGGACATAGAAGAGAGAAATATTTGAGTGGTTGTTGGTGGTATACCCTAACCAGACACCCTACCTCTTAGAAGTCTTGTGGTTCAGTGTGTCACATTTCAGCAAGATAAGGGTTCGGGTGTGATGGGGGTTAGACAGTATCATATTCATGCAAGGTACCTATTTCCCTAGTGATGGCTCTAATTTTTCTTTGATCTTAAGTAAATTATTTAACTTTGCTGTTTTTCTTTCTCTTTTTTTGGTGGATGGGAGTCCTCATTTATGTAAGAAATAAAACTATAAAATGTATAAGTAATACACAAATCAGAATTACTACCAAAAGGCTTATTATAACAGAAGATACTATTATGTACTCTAAAATGTAGGGGGAAAGGACCAAAGGTATAGTATCAGTGACAATCTAAATTGGTTAGGAGGAAATGGGTAGCTATGACTGAAATAGCTAGTCTATTGTAGTCTTCCTTTCTGTATCTATTGCTGATCATATTCCCAAACCATTGTCTTAAAGAAGAGTGAAGTGTGACTTAGCATTCATAAAGTATTATAACCCCCCAGCTTTTTTTTTTCTTTTCTCCTCTTTATGTCATGAACTCCAGTGAGAATCAGCTCTAACTTCTGGTTCCTTTTCTCCAACAACAGAGGAGCATTGTAAAATAAATAGCTCACGACTATGGCTGAGTATTCTTGAAGGATAATATTTAGCATAATCTTGATTCCTTTTTGTTAGCCAGGCAGGAAATTCAAAATCCAGATGCTGAGCTGGATTTCTGTAGATTTATACTGTTAGAGTGTTAAGAAAATCCATTTTGTAATTTGTAATTATGAGAAAAACCTTTCTCATACTTCTGATTTTTTCTTTTTTTGAGACAGTCTCACTCTGTTGCCCGGCTAAAGTGCCGTGGCGGCAGCCTAGCTCACAGCAACCTCAAACTCCTGGGCATAAGCGAGCTTGCTGCCTCAGTCTCCCGAGTAGCTGGGACTATAGGTGTGCTCCACCATGCCCAGCAGATTTTTTCTATTTTTAGTAGAGACAGGATCTCGCTCTTGCTCAGACTGGTTTTGAACTCCTGAACTCAAGCAATCCCCTCGCCTTGACCTCCCAGAGTGCTAGGATTACAGGAGTGAGCCACCATGCCTGGCCGTATTCCTAAATATTTTTAGGTTAAAATTGCTCAATTCAGCATCCTTCTCTATATGCCTTAACAAAGGATTTTAAAGAAAAGGAAATGATGGAGGTAAATGTAGAGAGGTCAACAGTTTCTATAGACCAGAAGAACATAAAATATAACGCACTGATTTTTTCTTCTGTTGTCTCAGTACTCTTCTTCTTAGACGTTTCTAAGTGAACAATCTCATTCTCCCTGGAAAGCCTGCTTCTCTTATAATAAAAATATTAGTTGCTTCATCCAGCCTGGGTAACAGCCAGACCCCGTCTCTCCAAAAAATTAAAAAATTAGCTGGTGGTGCTGTGTGCACCTGTATGTAGTCCCAGCTACTCAAGAGGCAGAGGTGGGAGGATCTCTTGAGCCTGGGAGTTTGAGGTTACTGTAAGCTATGATGACACTACTGTACTCTAGCCTGAGCAACAGAGGGAGACCCTATCTCAAAAAAAAGAACTAATTTAGGCCAGGCGCGGTGGCTCATGCCTGTAATCCTAGCACTCTGGGAGGCCGAGGCGGACGGATTGCTCAAGGTCAGGAGTTCGAAACCAGCCTGAGCAAGAACGAGACCCCGTCTCTACTAAAAATAGAAAGAAATTAATTGGCCAACTAAAAATTTATAGAAAATATTAGCCAGGCACAGTGGCGCATGCCTGTAGTCCCAGCTACTCGGGAGGCTGAGGCAGAAGGATTGCTTGAGCCCAAGAGTTTAAGGTTGCTGTGAGCTAGGCTGACTCCATGGTACTCACTCTAGCCCGAGCAAAAGAGTAAGACTCTGTCTCAAAAAAAAAAAAGAACTAATTTGTGACATTTTTATTTTAAATGTCATAAATTTATGAACATTTTATTTCCAGAGTAGTTTAGTTATATAGAGAATACATGCAAAAAAATTGTAATTATATTTACATGGATTCTTTTTTTTCAGGTAACAGACTGGGTAGACCCGTCATTTGATGATTTTTCAGAGACTGCAGGCGTCTCTACTATTACTGCCACATCATTGGGTGTGAATAATTCAAGTCACAAAAGAAACAATGTGCCTTTCACGTTAGAAAGTAGCAGATTTCCAGCTGGAAAAAGAGCAAAGTTATCTTCCATAGAACAGATTTACAGTTTAGAAAATTCAAAAGAATATCTGTCTGAAAATGAACCATGGGTGGATAAATATAAACCGGAAACTCAGGTATTAATTGCATGCAAATTATGTCTACATAATTTAATTTCAGGGTGGATGTGAATGAATGGGAAGGAAAAGCATAGACATTTTCAGATTTTTAGTCATAGAATCTTTCTGTCAAATGTTAGGAAAGAAAAGCAATAATTTCTAGGTTTTTTAATGTTCCAAGGCTCAGATTTTTCTCAGCAGTTATTCTGAAGTTGTACCATTAGTTCTTTGTCTTAGATTTAATTTAACCCCAACCTTGAATTGATCTTATAATATCTCTCCCTATGCCTTCTCAAATTGTGTTCCTGGATTTTAATATATTTTTTAATTACAAACTTGCCACAATTATCACACAGTGATATCAGCTTAAGAATAGAATTTTTCTGTAATAATGTAAAAGTCCAAGTGTAATCAAAAGGACCATTTTTATTACAATATAGCATATTACTGGTTTGCTACTTTTTTAAATTAAATATGTTTAGGTTAATATGTGCTGATGTACCAAAAACCCTTGAGTTAAAATGTTTTATTTTAAACTTGAAATTTTTATCTCAGCATGAACTTGCTGTGCATAAAAAGAAAATTGAAGAAGTTGAAACCTGGTTAAAAGCTCAAGTCTCAGAAAGGCGACCAAAACAGGTAATTAAATAAGCAGTGTTTTAAAATATTTGACATCAAATGTTTTTCTGACTTATAGCATGCTGTTAGAAGTTAAACTTTTAGGATGACTTTAATCAGATAAATTCAGATCACCTCTAATAGAAAGCTCCCTGACTTTTATTACTTCTAACCTCACTAAAAGACTTGGAGACTTTGAGTTTTCCCCTTTATTTGTATGTCTTTTTCCTTATATCTTCCCACCAACATAAGGCATAGTAGTAAACCATTTAGGGTACTAGTATATTTAGCATATTAAATTATCTTATACTGAGGCAAGCAAGCAAATTGCATGTTAGTTTCTGTATTAAATATAGCCTAAAACAGTCCTTATTTTAGGTTGGTGTTTTTTGTTTCACTTCCTAATTCTACAACTACCCTCAGTCCTCCTATGTAGAATGGTCTCTCCTTCTCTCAGTCTTTTTAACCATTTTTATTTTGAGACTCTTCAAACATAAAGGAAAATAGAATAGTAAACGTACTCCTCTCCATAATATACTCATCATTTCCCCCTTAAGTATTTTTATTTTTTTTATTTATTTATTTATTTTTTTGAGACAGAGTCTCACTCTGTTGCCCGGGCTAGAGTGAGTGCCGTGGCGTCAGCTTAGCTCACAGCAACCTCAAACTCCTGGGCTCAAGCAATCCTTCTGCCTCAGCCTCCCAAGTAGCTGGGACTACAGGCATG
>CAUYRT010082290.1:0-19129 GCA_963574885.1 Lepilemur ruficaudatus | reverse complement strand
TGAGCTCCACTTAAGTACCCTCAGCCAGGACCTCCCCCAGGACGTGTTCTCTAGTGATAGGCAGGACGGAGAGAGCAATTGCGCACGCGCTGGGCACAGCTGCCTCCCAAGCGGGATCCCTGTGCTGCCGGCTCCCCACATATCTTGTTTTCCTAACACTCTTTGTTGAAGAGACTATCCTTTTCCCATTGTATGTTCTTGGCACCTTTGTCAAAAATCAATTGACCATAATGTGTGGGTTCATTCTTGGGCTTTCTATTCTGTTCTGTTTTTTAATGTGTCTATTTTTATTCCAGTACTATGTGTTTTAATTAATATAGCTTTGTAATGTAGTTTGAAGTGAGGCAGTGTGATGCCTCTAGCTTTGTTCTTTTTGATCAAGATCATCTTATTTAGTTTTTTGGTGGGAGTTCTATATGAATTTTAGGATTTTTTTCTATTTCTGTGAAATATATCATTGGAATTTTGATAGGGATTGCATTGAATCAGTAGATTATTTTGGGTAGTATGGACATTTTAACAATATTAATTATTCTAATTCATGAACACAGACTATCATTCCATTTATTTGTAACTTATTCAATTTCCTTCATCAGTGTTTTATAGTTTTAATATACAGATCTTTCACCTCCTGGTTAAATCTATTTCTAAGGGTTTTTAAATTTTTTTAAATTTTTATTTTTTGGTAGCTGTTGTAAATGGGATTGTTTTCTTGATTTCTTTTTTAGATAGTTTGTTGTCAGTGTATAGGAACAATACTGATTTTTGTGTGTTGGTTTTGTATCTGGCAAATTTACTGTATTTGTTAATCAGTCCTAATAGTTTTTCTAGTGAAGTCTTTAGGGTTTTCTGATATAAAATCAGGTCATTAGCAAATAGTAACAATTTCACAACTTTCTTCCTTATTTTCATCCCTTTTATTTCTTGCCTAAGTGCTCTGGCAAGAACTTCCAGTACTATATTGCATAGAAGTGGTGTAAGTGGGCGTCCTTATCTTGTTCCTGACTATAGAGGAAAAACTTTCAACTTTTCACTGATGAGTATAATGTTAGCTGTGGGCTTCTAATGTGTGGCCTTTATTGGGTTGAAGTATGTTCCTTCTATATCTAATTTATTGAGAGTGTTTATTATGAAAGGATGTTGAATTTTGTCAAATTATTTTTGTGCATCTAATAAGATGATCGTATGATTTTTCTTCCTTATTCCGTTAATGTGGTGTATCACATTTATAGTTTTGTGTATGTTAAATCATCCTTGCATCCCTGAAATATGTTCCAATCCATCATAGTGGATTATCCTTTTAACATGATGTTCAACTGAGTTTGTTAGGATTTTGTTGAGGATTTTTGCATCTATGTTCATTAATCACATTCCTTAAATTTTGTCTTTTCCAAACTGAGAAGCTACCTTGATAGAATTTGAGTCATTTCTTTCTTTGTTAATGGAACATGATTCCCAACATATTTCAAACACTTATATCCATTACATTGAAAGAAACTAACTTTGAAAGTGCTGCTTTGGTCGGGGCTACCCTCAAAATAGAATGTATGTTTTCCATACATTTTCAACCCCTTCAGGTTTCTGTCTTTACACTGTTGCCATCATACCTCTGATTATTCAATTTTTCTACTGTTGTTACTCCATAAAACTCAATGTCTCCTGTGCCATGCTTTGTTCTGTCTCTCCGTGTTATTAGGAATTCCTTTGGCCCTCTTTGCTTGTACTTGCCTATGTGACCCATTTCTTAAAATTCTTTTCATAGGACAGATGCAACAGATACCATCTAGCAGAATGGAGTTTGCAAGAGAATGGCTTTAATTCTGCTAGATTCACTCTCCTTTAGAGCCTTGAAATGTTTTCCCTTTAATATCAAGCAAGGCCTAAGGTGCTGATTGAGCAGTTGAGTTATCTAAGTAAGTGTGCGAAGGATATCATAAATAAGTTAAATCTACAGATAATAGCTCAGATTCATTTTACCTAATTGTTTACCCTCTACTGCAGCTTGTAGCAGTGTTGTGAATATTTAATACAATTGATTAAGTTTTTATTTTAACTAAGTAATTTTATATTCTGGTCTCTTCTCTTCTTCTCTGTAAATCCTGAGGAGTACTAAATTTTTTCCACCTAAGCAAAGCAACAGCAGGAAGTTGGAAAGTCCCACAGGTGCATTCAATAATCCCCAAATAAGTGAAGTTAATTAAAGCCACCTGATCTTCACAGTGCTTTATAGATTGTTGTAGTAGGTGCTTCAGAGTTCTAACCTGCAGCCCACTGCTAGGATATAGCAGAGAAAGCCCTGGCTTTGGAGCATGACTAATTCAGTTTGCTAACTGTCATTTACTAGCTATGTTGCCTTGGGTAAGTAACAGACTCTCTCATTCAACTTCTGAATTTTTTCTTGAACAATGCAAGGATAATAATGCCTTTATCACCAGCCTTATTCCAAGGACTAAATAGGATAATGCAAATTAAGTAATTATGACTGTGCTTAGCAAATAATTGCGCCAAGAAAATAATGGCTATTATCGTCATTTTTTTTTTTTTTTTTGGAGACAGAGTCTCACTCTGTTGCCCAGGCTAGAGTGCCATGGCGTCAGCCTAGCTTACAGCAACCTCAAACTCCTGGGCTCAAGCGATCCTTCTGCCTCAGCCTCCCAAGTAGGTGGGACTACAAGCATGCGCCACCATGCCCGGCTTATTTTTTCTATATATATTTCGTTGGCCAATTAATTTCTTTCTATTATTAGTAGAGACGGGGTCTAGCTCTTGCTCAGGCTGGTTTCGAACTCCTGACCTTGAGCAATCCACCCGCCTCGGCCTCCCAGAGTGCTAGGATTACAGACACGAGCCACTGCGCCCAGCCTATCGTCATTTTATTTACTGTATGATAGGTTGTATATTTTGGTTGTTGTTGAGGACTGTTGTTCTTTTTCATTGCAAGCTTTTTAAGGATGAAGGATAGAAAAATTATTTGCTACTTCCTGACTCTGGGGAGTGATGTTCAGTTTAGGAAGCAAAGGGTTATTACCTCACATGCCATGCTAGGAAGAGGCTCTCCCAAGGCATAATGAGAACCTATAAAACAATTGAAATACATTAAAAATCTACTAAATGGCCTATTTGGGAGACCACAGACACTTTTATCCATTCTGGTAAATTGGAGCAACTACTTGATGTTATCTATACAACAGAAAATGCATATAACCTACAACTCAGCAATTCTGCTAGTAGTTGTATGCCTGAGAGACTTGTCTACATATGTACAAGAAGATGTGCAAGGATGTTCTTAACGGTGCAGTTTATAAAATTTCCTTTCTAGCTAGACAGGTAAGTTGTAGAATAGTATATTCAGACAGTGACAGTGAAAATGTATAAGTAAATTGGATGAGTCTCACAAATATAAGTTTGAATGAAAAAGAAACTATATGCAGAAGAATGCATGAAACATTGTATATTTATATAAAGTTTTAAAATATGCAAAGCAGTATTACGTGTGTTTATGTTATAGATATGTATATATGTGTAAGATGATAAATCCGTGTACGAGGACAATTAAGATTAAATTTAAGGGAGTGGTTATCTTTGGTGGAGAGGGAAGAGTATGATTGTGGCACTGGTAACATCACATTTCTTAAGCTGAGATTTGTTATATAATTTATTTGACTTTTATATATCTAAAATATTTAATAAAGTAATGGAGTAGAATATATCAATTATGAATATATAGACAGAATTAAGCCCTTGAAACTTGCTGGTTGTTTCTGTTCTTATTTCTATTTCACTATGTTATTATGCTTTTAACAATTAGCACTCCAAATGTATATTACTATTAATTTTAAAAAATTCTATTTTGCACTTATTGGGTGAGATTTCAGCATCACATTTTGGAAGAGTCATTCAATTTTCACTCCTAGTAACCTATCTTTGTGCTTCTTTCAACCTAATTATTTAACAGCTGGAGGTGTCAGCCTGTAATATTGAATGGCATAACTTAGTAAGGCATGAGTTTAAATATTTGACCATTTGAGTGATGTCTGACATATGGTAAACGTTGAAGAGATGAACTTAGAGAACTAAAATGAAGAAAATTACTTTAATTGTAGTGTCAGTCTTCATTATACCGTAATCTTGCTTATGACCGTTTTATGTTCCGAGAGAATTCGTTTCCTCGTCTGGCATTCCAGCTACAACTTAGGCCTTCTCTTTGTCACCCAGGAAGCAGTCAAGAGCTAACTGTAAAACATTCATCAGATGCCTAACCTACCCCTTCCTTATGTTCATCTCATATATTTCCTTTGACTTTAAAATAATGATTTTGGGCTAATATAGTAATAAAAAACATCCAGGTGGTCCCTTTGTTTAAATCATTTTGAAAATGACTAATATTATAAAACATTGACTTTCTATTATTTTAAAATATTACTTTATAGAAAGAGATAAAGAGATGAACACATAAAGCATTAAACTGTTTCTTTGTTAAAATGACTTGCTTTTCCTTTATCACCTTTGAGTTTTAGCATCAAGTACAGAAAGCTTTCTGGCAAAATGTGCTGATCTTTTTTGGTTACCTTGGGGTCCAATTGCTTGAAATGCTTATCTCTGAAGAACTGGTTGTGGTTCCTATCTCTCTCCCACCTCACGTAGGTGATGCATATTACAGATTTTGTTTAAACTAATTAAAGGAGTGTCTTGACTTTGTTATTTTCTAGTGCTCAAAGCCCTAGTAATTTTATTCTATTTCTTTTAATTAAAAATATTTATTGTTCACTTAAAAAACAGATATTTATCATTGTCTTCATTTTAATTTCTTTGATTAAAAGGAGTTGGTATTGTTAAATAAATTAACAAATTAATATACAAATATAAGAAGAAGAAAAAAAGGAACTCTCCATCATCACAAATTTCTGGAGTTGAGACCCACATATTAAGTCCAAGTCTGAGTGAGAGCTGGTCGATTTTATACACTGTACAAACCTATGTGTATGAGATGTGACTTATAGTCTCAAGCTTTACACTCAGTGACCAATATAGCCTCAGAGGAGTCTGGTCTCTTAGACTGAGAACTCCTTGAGGACAGAGGAATGTCTTATTCCTCTGAATCCCCAGCAGCCTGTGTTAAAACTTAGTAGACAGTTTCTTTATGTTCATTGAGTTTTGTGTGATTTCCATTATCTGTACTAGATTCCAACGCTTCCATCTTCCATGGCCAGATCCAAAATATGTAGTCCTTGGAACAATCCAGACATCTTCATTTGTGGATCAAGCTGCAGCTCTGAGGGACTGATCTTTTGCCTGTCAGGTTAAGCTGAGTTGGATTCCAAGAAAGGAAGGAAAGTTAAGTTTGCCTTCATCTCTTCTCTTTTCCTGGGCCAGGAGGCTTCTCTGCTTTCCTCTCCTTTAAGCCTTCCTGATCCTCTGAAATCTGTGGTCAAAACTAGAAGCAACTGAATAGAACTTAATGAAACTTGATTGTGATGGCATACACACCCTTCTCAAATTAAAAATACAAACAAACAAATGAAGAAATAGCTCTAGCCCCAAGGATGCTTCCATAAGAGAATGTGGTGTTTGTGAAAGCAACAGCAGCCCTGTGAGATGCTTGTTCCTCTGGAACCTTACTATAGTATTAACTCGGAATTTGACTTACCACAAGCATAGTCCTAATTATCCTATCAACTCTTAATTGGTTTATTTCCTGTAATTGCCCCATTTCCAATCCATCTTCCAAGCTACTGTTGGAGAGCTCTCTCCTCCTTTCAAATATCGGTGAACTTCTCACAGTTCATCCTAATATACAGAACCCTCGTATGTGGCATAAAATACCCTTGGCAACCTGAGGTTGATTTCCCTAGAAATCTCTTTTGCAACATTTTTTTCTCCATATGAAACCTGTACTTGCCAAACTCTGAAAAGTTTTTGCAATTTTCTCTAAATCTTAAGCTTTTTCACAGAATATATCTTTGCCAATGCAGTGTCCCCCAACTGGAATGTTCCTCAATGCCTGTTCCCCCAACATCTAGGCCTACTGGAAAATGTCTACAGTTCACTGTTCAAGGTACAGTTCAATATTCCCTCTTCTTAGAGACCTTCCCTGAACTCCTCAGGCAAAACTTTTTGCCCCTTCCTCCATGCACAAGTTTATGATGGCACCTCTTGCTAGGCTTCATAGTCTTCATGCTCACTACTTGTTTCTGTTCACTCCCTCTGTTCCAGCCATCCTGGCCTTTCAGGTGCCAGCTTCAGGGCTTTGCATCTGCTGTTAACTCTATTAGTAGTTTTATTTTATGTAATAGAAAAACAATAAGAGAATTTCACTCAAGTTAAGAAAGCAAATAATATAATGGCAAAAGATCATTTTAACAGTTCTTTAGTTCATTATTTTATTTTCTGACTTTTTATTTTTAATAAATAAAATGTAAATTCACAAAGCAGGTGATGTCAGAGAGCTGGTGTTTCTGGGTAGACACTCTAGATGCCGCAATTGCCAAGGCCCTAATGAGCGGATCACCCATCATCTAGGGAGTGGCTTTCTGCATTTTACTGACAGCTGTTCATTCATTTATTCACTAATTAATACATGTATTCAGTCATCATTAATTTCACACTTTTAAAGTATCTATTGTATTTCTTATAATGGTTGCCCTGTAGAAACTAGCAGGAATGGTAACAATCATGGATACAAACAATTTCATGACTATAGGAAGTTTTCTAACAGAAGCATTGATGAAATGGGTGGAGTCTCACGGCTGATTATTGCCTATCCTTGTGGATCCCAGCATTTATAATTCCTTTATATTGCTTTTACTTTTATGATGTCTTATAACTTTTCTTTTATTCTTCCAAGTAGTGTAAGCTTTGAGTTTGAATCTGTTTTCTTCTGTCTTTATTTTTCTTTCCCACAAGTCTTTGATTAGGGCCAGCACACTGTAGATTATAGAATAGAATGCCGCCAAATTATTATTTTATTATCTATTTATATCACCTCAATTATATAGAGACTAACTGAATTTTACAAACTTCTTTTTAAGTATGCCAGGCAACTGGAAGTAATTAATTCTGGTATGGCAATCCCATGAGGATATGTGAGAATGGTCTAACCAGTAAGATATGCACTCACTCAGCATTGATTGCCTTTCATATCATGTGCCAGGCACCATTCTGGCCCCTAAGTGGAATTGAGGGACTATAAAGATGAGTGAACATGGTCCTCGCCTTCGAGGAGCAAATAAATGCACTATTAATGTTAAATATTAGTGCTTTAATTGCACAAACCCTCTTTTAATTCTAATTCATTGCTTCCTCATTTGTCTTTTAAATATTTTCCTCAGGTAATATGTATTTTTCCTGTGATCTGAGTGCATTCCCATGATCTTAGCCAATGTGGGTTAATGCAACAAATTGAACTGCTGATTCCAGGTCAGCAAAGATTAGCACTCCACACATCCAGTGCTCTCCTTAATTTGCAATGCATGTTGTTGACTCTGTGATGAACTCTCTATCATTAATTTTGACAGAGAGTTCTGGTAGACAGTTTTGACCCATAATACCTGACAGTAAGTGATGACGCCCAACTTAACATAAAGAAACAACAAAATATTATGCAGGATCTTAAAAGACATTTTATGGCACTTGATCTAATGCAGTGCCTGTCCCCAGGAATCCACAGCCTAGGCTGAATGTATCAGTTGTGCCCCAACATCCCCATCCCATGGTTTAGTGAATGCAGTGTCCCACTCCTCTGGCAACCCAGAACCTTGGCCAAGCAGAGCCGTTGTGATCCACAGTATCTGAGCTGATATCATGCTCCACTCCTTGAGGAACTGGAGCCTGGGTCGACCCATGTAGCTTCACCTTCTGGGGCTGAGCTGACACAGTGCCTCACATGCCAGGGAATCATGCCCTTGGCTGAGCTATGCCATCACACCCTCCAGGCTAAACAGCCAGAGCACTTTACTTCCCTGGAACTGGATTACTCACCCCAGCATCCAAGCTGCTGAGGCACCCTGGCTCTTTAGGGGGTGAGGTCAACACTGAGCTGCTCCCTGCCACCCAGGGCCCAAGCCATAGCTGTATCTCACCATTCCTGGGTCCTTGTTCCTATTGCACCTGGCCGCCCAGCCTGGGCTACTGCTGTGTCCCACCATCTCAGGATCTAGAGTCACCACTGTGGTACTTAATCCCCTGGAACTTAAGTTGCCACTGTGCCTGGTTAGCTCTGGGACCAGAATTGCAGATGTACCTTGGTCTCCAAAGCCCGAAACTCCAGATTACGCTTTCTCCCCGAGCCATGATTATTCTATTCCCTGGTCCCCAAAGTCAGAGTCACACCTACACCCTTACCCCCCTAGTCCTGAGCTGCTAGAGTGTGCTTCAGAGTCATAGACTTTGTCTTTGTGGGTGAACAGCATCCACCCATGCCTTAGAAAGTGAACCTGTGTGTCAAGTTTCAGGTGCCTCAGTAATTTTATAAGACACTAAGACCTGCCATGGCTTCATAGCTGCTCCAGCACCTGTGTGCTGGATCCCAGCACCACTGGAGCTACTTGCAGGTTGTGTCAGACCTGACACTGAGAGGCATCCCTTCAGCTGAAACTCTCCTTGTGAGGAAAACAAAAACAAGGACCCTAACCACCTACACTGCCACTGCTGCTGCCACAAACTCCTTGCAACCTAGACCACTGAGGCAGCCATAGTCATCACTGACATTGATCATAACTGAAGAATCTGCATAGAGACTATACCACTGCATACCTTGCCCAACCAGTACCTTTGGACCAATCTGCAGGTGAAAGTTTTTCCCTATGGAAAGCCATTCTGTAAAGTTTGGTAGAGCTGACTGTTCCACCTATTGCACAAATATCAGTGCAGGAACAGCAGAAATATGAAAAAGCAAGGAAACATTATACCACCAAAGGAATGCAATAATTCTCCAATAACTAACTCCAAGAAATGGAAATTGACAAATTACCTGAAAAGAAATTCAAAATAATGATATTAAAGAAACTCAACAAGATACAAAAAAAAAAAATACAGAGAAACAATTCAATGAAATCAAAAAAAGAATTTATGAGATGAATGAGAAGTTCAACAAAGAAGTAGATATAGAAAATAACCAAAAAATTTTGGAGTTGAAGAATTCAATGAATGAAATAAAAAACAGCTTCAACATAAGACTAGATCAAGCAGGAAAAAAAAAAAAAAGGTATCTGTGAACTTAAAGACAGGTCTTTTGAAATTATCCAGGTAGAGGGGGGAAAAAGACCTACCTTATAAGAAATGCTTAAAGGAGTTTTTCAAGCAGAAATGAAAGGATGGTAATTGCCATCATTAATACATATGAGAATATAAAATATTTATAATTTATAACATAAAATATTTAGAAATATTTACCTAGTCAAATTCAGAATACTCCCAACTATAAGGTATTCTGTAAATCAGGTATATATCCAGTATGAAGGCAAAAATTAAAAACAGCCAAAAATAATGATTGCTATAATAAATTGTTAAGGCACAATTTAAGATATAAATTGTGACATCAAAAATAGAAATTGTTACTGAAACAATAAAAGTCTGGAGTCTTTGTATGTAACTGAAGTTCAGTTTCCATGAACTTAAAACTCTATTTTAACTATAAAGTATGTTTTATGTTAAGACTCATATTAACACAACAAATATTAATAGAAAAACTACAGCAGATACATAAGTGATAAATGGAAAGGAATCAAAGCTTAGCACTACGGAAAATTACCACATCATGAAGGTAGTCAACAAAAGAGGGAAAATGAAAAAAGCGTCTATAAAATAACCAGAAACCTAATAACAAAATGGCAGTAATAAGTCCTTACCTATCAAAAATAACCTTGAATGTACATAGATTAAATTTTCTATCAAAAGACATAGAGTGATTGAAGGGATAAAAAAAAGAAGATCCAAGTATATAATACCTAAAAGATTTCCACTTGAGCTTTAAGAACATATATAGGTTGAAAGTGAAGGAATGAAAGAAGATATTCCATGCGAATGGTAACCATAAGAGAGCAAGAGGAGCTATACTTACGCTGTGGTTTGAATGGCTGTCTCCTCTAAAACTCATGCTGAAATGTAATTGCCATTGTAACAATATTAAGAAGTGGGACATTTAAGTGGTAATTAGGCCATGAGGAGTCGACCCCATGGGTAAGAATGGTGGTATTATAAAAGGAAGTTTGGCACCCTCTTGCTCACTCTCTTTTTCTTCTCTTGCTATGTGATGACACAGCAAGAAGGCCCTTGCCGAATGCTGACACATTGATATTGGATTTCCCAGCCTCTAGAACTGTAACCCAGTAAATGTTCATTCATTACACAGTACTCAATAATCTGTGGTATTCTGTCATAGCCGTGAAAAATGGACTAAGATGATTTATTTTGAATAAAATAAATTCTAAGTCAAAAACTGTCACAAGAGACAAAAAAGTCATTATTTAATGATAAAAGGGTTAATTCATCAAGGGGACATAACAATTATAAAAATATACACACCCAACATTAGAGCAGCTAAATACATAAAGCAAACATTAATGGTTATCAAGGGAAATAAATAGCTATGTAATAATGAGAGGGGACTTTAGTACCCCACTTTAAACAATGGATAGATTAACAAGACAGAAAATTAATAAGGAAATACTGTAGTTGAATTACACTTTAAACCAAATTGACCTAATAGACATACACATGATGTTTTATCCAATAGCACCAGAATACACTTTTCTTCTTTAGCACACATGGAATATTCTCTAGCATAGACCATGTGTCAGGCCACAAAACATGTGCTAATAAATTTACAAATATTGAAATCATATCAGGTACCTTTTCTGACTACAATGTTACAAATGTAGAAATCAATAACCGAAAAGATCTTAGAAAATTCACAAATATATGGAAATTAAACAACATGCTGTTGAATATCCAATGGGTTAAAACAAGTAAACAAAATCCCCAAAGGGAAATTAAAAAATATCATGACACAAATGACAATGAAATCACAACATAGCAAAATTTACGGGATGCAGAAAAAGTAGTACTAAGAAGGAAGTCTATAGCAATAAATACCAACATTAAAAAAGAACAAAGTTTCCAAATAAAGAGCCTAACATAGCATTCAAAGAACTAAAAAAAGGACAAACTAAACCTAAAGTTAGCAGAAAAAAGGAAAAAATAAGATTAGAACAGAAATAAATAAAATGGAAAATAGAAAAAACATAGAAAAAATAAAACTAACAGTTGTTCTTTGAAAAAATAAACAAAATTGACAAACTTTAGCTAGGCTAACTAAGAAAAAAAGAGAACATTTAAACAAAAAATGAAAGAGGAAACATTGCAACAGATGTTTCAGAAATTAAAAGGATCTTAAGGGATTATTATGAACAATTATATGCCAACAAATTGGATAACGTAGAGTAAATGGATAAATTCCTAGAGAAATAAAAGTTATCACCATTGAATTATGAAAAAATAGAAAGCCTCTACTGGCCAATAACAAATAAAGAGATTGAAGAAGTAATTAAAAACCTCTCACTGATGAAAAGCCTAGAACATGAATGGACTCAATGCTGAATTCTACCAAACATTTGAAGAAGAACTAATACCAATACTTGTTAAACACTGCCAGAAAATAGTACTGATGGGAATACTTTCAAACACGTCTTTATAATGCCAGCCTTACCCTGACACCTAAGGGAAAGACATCACAAAAAAAGAAAAGAAAAGAAAAGAAAAGAAAAGAAAAGAAAAGAAAAGAAAACTACAATCCAATACCTCTGATTAACATTGATGCAATTATTCTCAATAAAATATTAGCAACTGAATTCAACAACAGGTGAAAAATACTATACATCATGAGCAAGTGGGATTTATCCTTGGCATGCAAGGCTGGTTTAACATACACAAATCAATGTGAAATATAATATTAACAAAATGAGAGATAAAGACATGATCATCTCATGACACAGAAAAGCATTTTACAAAGTTTAACATGCTTTCCTGATAAAAACAGCTTAGCTATACAAGGAAAGTCACTCAACATAACAAAGGCAATTTATGATAAAACCACAGCTAACATTATAACAAACAGGAAAAAACTGAAAGCTTTTCCATTAAGACCAAATACAAGGCAAAGATGCCTACTCTTGCTACTCTGGTTCAACATAGTATTAAAAGTGCTACCAAGAGCAATACGAAAAGCAAAAGAAATAAAGGCATACAAATAGGAAAGGAAGAAGTAAAATTACCTCTATTTGCAGATGACACAATCCTGTGTGTAGAGACCCCAAAGATTGTAAAAAGAAATTGTTAGAATAAATGAATTGGGTAAAGTTGCAGGATACAAAATCAACGTACAAAAATCAGTAATATTTCTATACACAAATAATGACCTGGCTGAAAAAGAAATTAAAAAAAATCCCATTTACCATTATATCAAAAAATTAAATAAATATAAAATAATTAGGAATAAACTTAACTAAGGAGGTCAAAGACCTGCACACTGAAATATATGTGATATTAATGAAAGAAGTTGAAGACACAAATAAGTGGAAAAATATCCTGTGTTCATGGATTAGAAGAATTAATGTTGTTAAAGTGTCAACTACCCACAGCAATATATAGATTCATTGCAATCTCTGTCAAAACCTGAATACCATTTTTTCATAGAAATAGAAAAAAACCAAACAAACCTAAAATTCAAATAGCCAAAGTAGGTCTGAGAAAGAAAAACCAAGTTTGAGGTATCACACTTTCTGATTAAAATTATATTTGAAAGCTATAGTAATGAAAACTGGCGTAAAAACAGACATGTTATAACAGGTTAGAAAGCCCAGAAATAAATGCAAATGTATGTGATCAACTAATTTGACAAAAGCACCAAAAATACACATTGGAGAAAGGAAAGTCTCTTCAATAAATGGTGCTGGAAAAACTGAATTTCTATATGCAAAAGAAATGAAATTAGATCCTTATTTTATACTGCACACCAAAAGTAATTTAAAACGGATAAAAGGTCTAAACATGAAACCATAGACTTGAAAACAAAAAAAAATCTGAAACCATAAAACTTGTGGAAGAGAACATTGGGGCAAAGCTCCTTGACACTGGTCTTGGCAATAAATTTTGGATATCATACCAAAATTCTGTTTGCAGAAGCAAAAATAAATAAATGATACTACATCAAAGTAAAAATTTTCTGCACAGCAAAGAAAACGACCAGCAAAATGAAACAGCAACCTACAGATTGGGATAAAATATTTGCAAACCTTATATCTGATAAGGGGTTAATATCAAAATTTATTTTAAAAACTTTTATAATACCAGAAAACAAAAACGTGATTAAAAATTAGCAAAGGACCTGAATAGACATTTCTCCAAGAATTACATAAAAATGACCAACAGGTAAATGAAAAGGTGCACTCCATCATTAATTATCAGCTAAATGCAAGTCAAAACCACTATAAGATATCACCTCACACCTCTTAGGATCACTAATATCAAAAGGTCAAGAGATAAATGTTGGTAAGGATGTGAAAAATAGGGAACATTTTTATATTGTTGATAAGAATTTATATTGGTGCAGCCATTATAAAAGATAGTATGGAGGTTCCTAAAGAAGTTAAAAATAGAACAATGATATGACTCAGCAATCCGTCTTGTGGTATATAGCCAAAATAAATGAAATTACTGCCTCATAAACATATCTGCATTCTCATTTTCATCACAGAATTATTTGCAATAGTCATGATACGGAAACAACCTAAGTATCTGTTGATAGACAAATGAATAAAGAAACTCTGATGCATATAAATACACAGTGCAATATTACTCAGCTTTTGCAAAAGAGATCCTACCATTTGCTACAATGTGAAAAAACCTGAAAGACATTATGCTAAGTGAAATATGCCAGAAATGGAAGGAAAAATATCACATAATCTCACTTTTTTAAAAAATTAAAAATACAGAGATAGAAAATAGTGGTTACCAAGGGCAAGTTGGTTACCAAGAGAAAAATGGGGAAATGCAGGTCAAAGTATACAAAGTAACTGATATGTAAGATGAGCAAATCTAGAGATCTAAAAACATGAGTACTATAGTTAACAAAATTGTACTGTATTTGAGATTTCTGCTAAATGAATAGATTTTAGCTATTCTTACCACCAAAAAAAGCGGGGAGTATGTGATATGATAATTTGCTTCACTATAGTAACCATTTTACTATCTATATGTATCCCATAACATCATGTTGTATGCCTTAAATATACACAATAAAAGTTATTTTTTAAAGAAATTTTTTTAAAAAAATTATAGCATTTAAGGTACATTTAAATAGCTGAGACAAATAAGAGTAAATATAAGCAAGTAATCAGGAGTTGGTAGAAATGTTTTGCCTTTATGGAGAGCATCATAAATTCACGAAAGCTCAGAATTTGATCAATAGTATTGTAAGTGATAGCCTAGGATATGCTGGTCATGAGAATGTTCTGATTTGGGTGGGGAGGATAGGAGAGAACAGAGGTGTAATTGTTAAAAATGATATCAAGGATTCATCTTCATGGGGAATCCACAATTATAAAACCAGGAAGCATCCCCCAAATTAAATGATATTGGTGTATACAGGTCAAAGTATTCCATGGTAGCAAAGAAGAGAGAAACGTAACTCAGAAATGTCAGGAAAGGCTTTGCTCAACAGTAAGGTTTGGATGAGTCTGAAAAGATAACAGCTATAACGTGTGCATTTTCATTTTACTTTATAGTAAGCATTATTTTGGGGAGATAGTAAGGTTAAAACTATCATATAACAAATATTATCATTGATTTCTTGAAGAAGTAGGTGAAAAACACAGGCTATTTAGAGCCCACTTAAAATCTACTTGCAGTAAGAGTTCTTATCCATTTCTAAGAAAAGAATGGATTTAAGAGCATCCCCATGGAAAACTACTTCTTCAACAGTGATTTACTTTATATAATTGAGGTATTGTGCAATCAGTTGTCTCTCAAATAAATGCATTTGTTTCCACCAAAATAAAATAATTTTAAGGTCCATTTTAAAAATAAAATCTGAAAGTGGCAATTAGTTATATAATTGATTGATTTGTTTGGTAATAAGCCTCATTTAGCTTTTGCATATTTTAATTTTCTTTATATTATCCCTAAAATGTATAAGACAAATATTGCTAACACTTTGGGATTTACTATAGCATTCCTGGAAGTTGTTGCAAGGGGTGTACTCCATCTTGTGGTAAGATGGATTTCAGAGGAAAAATCTCAGAACTAATATATATATGCATTTATAAAAAAAAAAAATAAAACTAGTTTCCAAAATACGGTTTTTTAACAAAACCACAGCTTTACAATAAGAACATTAAACTTACTCTCTTAGGTTTTCAAGATTCATAGAGGTAATTTTTAAAATAATTAAAATTAAAATTCTTGCACTATGAATAGGATTATATGCTTTACCATTTTATTTGTAAATCTATTTAGTCATATTAGTTGAACAGAAGGTTGGTTTTTACCTTTTCACGTTTGAATAACTTACTACTAGTGTGTTTAATGTATTGTGTCATCATTTTCTAGGAGATTAGTAGCTGAAATTCAGTTCATAATAAATGTAGACTGTTCACTAATTTGCCTTCTGTGTTTCAAATGGATTGGCTATCAAAGACAGAAGAGAAAAGATTATTAATTATTGTTCTGAGCAGAAAAATTGCATGGATTTAAATTATAACAACTACTTTTGAATTTTTTCTGAATTATCGCTAACACTGATGTTAGGCAGTCATTCCTGGAAGCCATCCCTGTTGCTGCTCTCTAATGTATATTCCCTAAATCAGTAGTTTTTTGTTTATTGACATAATGCTTTTAATAACATATTGGTAATTTTTTAACATTATCCAAGGCAATTTGGAATGGTTTCTGATTATATTGATGAGTTTAAGATTTTAGTTATGGCCAAGATATAATAAAAAAAAATCTATACATTTTAGAGCTGGATGAGTCTTTGGAAATTAACTCTTGTGTTTTAGATAAAATGAGGCTAAAACAGACCAAGGGACTTTTTCAAAGGCATATACAGATCATTAGATTTGAAATAATAAAATAATACTACTCTACTTATATTTTTGATATTTTAAAAGTCACCAGATTGTGTAATCTTTATATTTTTCATCTACAAAATGTCAGAGATACGTGTTTGAACATATGCAGAACAACAGTAGGATTAAATGTCAGAAGCCTTAGGTAGATTTCAGCTCTAGCATTTATTAGTTGTATGTCCCTTGTCAAATTATTTATACTCTCTGAGCCTTGATTTCTTATTGTAAAGAACTATTTCAGGCAGCAGAAGTAAGGATAGATGTGAAAGTATTAACTTTAGAGGCTTTATCACAAAGAAAACACAACTGTCCCTGTATATGTGCCCTTATGCATATGCCATGGTCAGAAGAGGGGAAAAAATAGCCACTCCACCATTAGCCCTACTTTCAGGCCAGAAAAGGTGGTGGTGGCTATGAACATCCTGTGTAGACATTGACTCATTGCATACTGTTACAGCCTCCTTCCTCTGACATTGATAAGAAATAAGAAACAATCCCACCATTATCTCCCTTCTCTCTTCTCTTTCAAAATCTAGCTCCCCCTATTCTTACACCATTCCACACCACTCTACCTATATCAAGAATTAGAGGCAAAGTTTCCAAAAGTACCTAATTAAAAACAAAATAAAACAAAACAAACAAAAAAACTCTTGACTGGGCACAGTGGCTTACTCCTGTAATCCAAATATTTTGGGAGGCCAGGGTGGGAGGCTTGAGGCCATGAGTTCAGACCAGCCTGAGCAGCATAGCAAGACACTAGCTCTACCAAAAAAAAATTTACAAAAATGAACCATGGTAGCTTGTGTTTGTACTCCCAGGCTGAGACAGCAGGATCACTCGAGTCCAGGAGTTTGAGGTTGTGGTGAGTTATGATGACACCACTGCACTCCCCCTTGGGCAACAGAGCAAGAATCTGTCTCAAAACAAAACAAAACTGTCCATTGGTCACTGCTTGGTTTTAGAAAAGGTTTTAATTCTTTTGCTATTTTATCAATTTGCTACTTTGAATTACAAAATCAACGTGTTGTTTCCTGGCTCTATTTTATTCAGATATAACAGCACAGGATATTGAGCAAAAACTTATTTAGAATACAAAAGATGTTTTTATACAAAAGAAAAAGTTGTATAAAAACATCACAATTTAATGAAGCTTAATGAGTTCAACACGGTAACATCAGGACTTTTAACAGATGAAAATGCTTAATTTGTGTGTAAAATGCTAATAGCCCTTTCGTAGAGCAAGGATATTATTAAAATATATGTATATATATTTTCCTGTGACAGCAAAATATTTCCTATATATGCATATGCATTGGTGTATGTAAACTGAAGTGCAGAAGACAGTCATTTTATAGAATTTTGTTAAAGTATTGAGCCTAAAATTCATTGCCTCATATTTTAGAAGCAGATGTTATATATTTTTAAATGATATCATTTTAAAACCAAGAATTTTAATTAAATGGTTTTTACACTAGAACCAAAGTTAACAGGTTGAATGAAATTTTGCTTATGGCATCTGTTGCCATTTTTAGTAGGTGATTAGTCATTTTCTCTTTCCTGCAAGTATTTGACAGAAACTCAAACAGAGATGAATCATAGTTTCAAGCTGTTGCTCACCTTATCCCCACCAAAAAGAAGAGCCTGCAAATCATCCCAACAAATCCAAGAACTAAATTCTGAAAATGCCTTAAGGGGCTTGACAGAAGTATTTAGCAATTTGAAAATTACAGCAATCTGTCACATCAACTTTTAATGAAAGGTAGGCTACAGAAAAATAGACCTGATGAGGTAAGAAAAAAATCCAAGTGAAATCTCTCTTTGAATATTTGAAAACATATTTGCTCCTATAAATATTAAGTTATAATTGGATTAACTTTTATAAAGTTATAATTGTTTTGGAGTTGAAATTGGGTTAACTTTTAAATCATGAATTTATTATGAAGCTTAGATGAGATTTTTTTAAGTCATGGCAGTAATAATTATGGTTCATTTGATGTGTATTTAAAATATTATTGATGTGTATGCATTCAAGAATCTTATTTAGTTCAAGTTGTTAAGATACTTTTCTACTTAATGGACCATATCCTTATAATTCTGAAATAGTTATAATATTGAGAACATGAAATCATATTTTTAATTTATTTTTTAAAATTATTACAGGTACATGATAGCTCTCTATATTTATAGGATAAATGTGATGTTTTGATATAGGCATACAATGTGAATTAATTGATTCAGGGCAATTGGGGTATCCATCACTTCAAGTATTTATCATTTCTTGTGGTAGGAACATTCCAATTCCATTCTTTTACTTATTTTAAAGTATATGCTGATTTATTGTTGATTATAGTCACTTTATTGTGCTATCAAATATTGTTAATTCTATCTAAATATCTAACTATATTATGCACCCATTAAACGTGACCACTTTATCCCCCTACTCCACCCTATACTCCACCCTCTGGTAGCATCATTCTACTCTATCTCCATGAGATCAATTGTTTTAATATTCACCTACCACATATGAATGAGAATACGCAAAATTTGTCTTTCTGTGCTTGGCTAATATCACTTAATGTTCTCTAGTTCCACCATGTTGTAGCAAATGGCAGAATTTCATTCCTGTTTGTAGCTGTATAATATTCCATTGTGTATATGTATTATAGTACAATTTCTTTATCCATTCCTCTGTTGATGGACACTTAAGTTCATTCCAAATCTTGGCTATTGTGAATAGTGCTGCAATAAACATTCTAGTATAGATGTCTTTTATAGAATGTCTTTTGTTCCTTTGGGTAGATGCTCAGTCATGGGGTTGTTGGATCAAATGTTAGTTCTACTTGTAGCTCTTTGAGATATCTCCATATTACTTTCCACAGAGGTTTTACTAGTTTGCAGTCCCACCAGGACTGTATGAGTGTCCCTATCTGCATTCACACCAAAATTTATTGTTTTGGGACTTTTTGATAAAGGTCATTCTCACTGGAGATAAGTGATATCTCATTGTG
>CAUYRT010082287.1:0-57944 GCA_963574885.1 Lepilemur ruficaudatus | reverse complement strand
GGTAGTGGCCTCAGAGAGGATGACAGGCTGACCCCAATTCCATGAGGCCCAAGCCTTCTCAAATCTAAGCCTCTTAATCCACATCTGGATCTAGACTTTGAATTCAGATCTATCTGGTTACGGAGTCTACACATTACCTCTATTCTAGTACCCACATTGGAAGCACTTTTGCCATCAGGAGCGTTATAAACCCAAACAATTATTATTGAGTGATCACCTCAATACTCTGAAAATCACACTGAGTGGGAAAGACAGGAAGGACGGGAGGGAAAGATAACGTTTCCACGGCTTTTCTGTAATTGAAGTCGAAGAGAAACAGATTTCATTAAGTGCATCGAGGACAACAGTGGACACTATTCGTTGCCAATAATGATATTTGAGGGTTTAGGTGAAAACTAGCATTTTAGACAACTAGTATCCACCACCATGAGTTTGATAGCTCTTGATGTGTAAAAACTTTCCTGATGAGATCAGGAGCGGTGATGCTAACTAATGTTATTTTTAAATGTTATTTAATGAAATGGATCAACGTTTGGAAGATTTTCGTAAGGCAGTGAACAAATATTTTGGAAATGACAAATAGTGATACAAAATCCTGCACGGATAAAAGATGCATTCAAAGAGCAAGATGGACTCACGGAGTTCGTTGTGAAAGAGCAGGAAAAGTTTACTGATAGGATTTCAGATTTCACATTGCAGCTAACCTCTAAGAAAGTACCATTTGTTTGGCTTCCGTGTAGAATCAAAGAATATCCGCAGTTATCTAAAAAGGCTATTCAAATGTGTGTGAGGCTGGAGTTTTTAAAAATAGACCTTAACCAAAACAATGTGTTGTACACAACAAATTGAATGCAGAAGCTGATATTAGAATTCAACTATTTTCTGTTAAGCCAAACACTAAAGAAATTTGCAAATGGGTAAAACAATGACAGTCTTCTCATTCTTTTTTTTTTAATACAGTTATTCTTTATGAAATACGTTTTCTATGTTAGCATATAGTGGGTTTATTATTGTAATTTTTAAATTAACTAACACTTTAAAAATTTCTCAGTTTTAATTTTTAATACGGTAAATATTGGTAGTTATCATCTACATAAACAAAAGCTCTTTGGAGTCCTCAATAATTTTTAAGAGTGTTAAGGGGTCCTGAAGCCAGAACATTTGAGAACTGTTCATTTAAGGTAACTGAGTTTGCTAGGAAATGCAGGATCTCAAAATATGTCTCTAGTGCTTTTGTCAGTGGTAAGATTCCATTTTTTCTAGCTCTTATTAGTACACATCTTTCACTGAAATAAAGTAGGTTTATTGTCACTATTCTAAAATAGTAATAGCTAACACTTAGTGGACATTTATGATGTGTCAGTCTCTGTGCTGGTCACAGGGGCTGCAGCAGCATTTAGATACAGTCCCTGCTTTGTGGAGCTTGGTCTAACTGAGATGACAGACACATTTAGGATCTCGTGTGTGGGAGTGTGAATGTCACCACTCAGTTGAGGATGCTAAAGAGTGGGAGAGATCCCTCCCCGACCGAGGACTAAATCCAAGGACTGACACCACAAACCTGAGCAGAAGAGGATGGGTTTAAGACTTCTTTGGTGGGATTTGGGGGCACCATTTGGTGACTGATTCGATATAAACACAAAGGGAAAAAGAGAAGGGGTTAAAGGATGACTCAGCTTTGTGGCTTAAATACTTTTATTCCATCATGGATTCAGCAAATACTTACTGAGCACCTACTATGTGCCAGGCACTGTTCTAAGGTACAGAGGGTACGGGTACCCATCAAGAAATTGCATTTTAGGGGGATGGGCTGGTGAGGGGAGGGGCACACAGTCAAACAATTGACCAATCAGCCAGTCAACTGTAAAGTGATGACTGCTACTCAGAGCACTAACATAGACAGCTGTGGTGGAGAAGGATTGAAGGCTGCTTTGGACTGCCTTAGGGAAGCCTGTCTGTAAATTGAATTTTGAAGAACAAGCAGCAGCCAGCCATGCAAAATGGGAGAAAGAGCATTACAGGCAGAGGAGGAACTAACTGCTGAAACTCTCAGAGGCAGAAATGAGCCTAGTGGGATGAGAAATCAATAGAGTTGCCAGATTAAGTAAATAAAAAATACAAGGCACCCAGTTAAACTTGAACTTCGAATAAATGACAATTGTGGGAATTTTGTATTTAATATGTCTCATGCACTATTGGGGACATATTGTACTAAGGAATAAAAAGCTTTGTTGTTTATCTGAAATTCAAATTTAACTGGGCATATGTACAAAATCTCAAAAAACTAACAAAAACTCTTAGAATTAATTAGCAATTATATCAAGATTGCAAAATACAAGGTTAATATACAAAATTCAGTTGCTTTCCTATATACTAGCAATGGAACAATTGGAACTTGACATTAAAAACACATCGCCATTTACATTAGCACCAAAAAAAAAAAAAAAAGGAAATACTTGGTGCACACAAATCTAACAAAATATGTATAAGATCTATATGAGGAAAACAACAAAATTTGAGAAAACGAATTAAAGATGTAAATAAATTGAAAGATATTCCATGTTCCAGGATAGTAAGATTCAATATTGTTAAGATGTCCTTTCTTTTCAGCATGTTCTATAGATTCAATGCAATCCCAATTACAATCCCAGGAAGTTATTTTTAGGATATTGACAAAGTAATTGCAAAGTTTACGCAGAAAGGCAAAAGAACCGGAGTAGCCAAGATAGTATTGAAGAAGAGGCACAAAGCTGATGGGTTGGCACTACCCAATTTCAAGACTATAGAGCCACATTAATCAAGACACTGTGGTTTTGGCAAATGACTAGATAAATAAATCAATAGAACAGAACGGAGAGCCAAGAAATAGACCAACATAAATACAGTTAACTGATCTTTGACAAAGGAACAAAGGCAATTCAATGAAGAGAGTACAGTCTTTTCAACAAATGGTGCTGAAACAATCAGACATACAAATGCAAAAAAAATGAATCTAGACATAGACCTTAAGCCCTTCACAAAAATTAACTCAAAATGGATCATAGACCTACATATAAACTGAATATAAACCTCAAAACTTACAGATGATAACACATGAGAAAATCTGAGCATCCTTGCATTTGGTGATTAAAATTAAAAACTTCTGCTCTGTGAAAGATACTGACAAGAGAATGAAAAGACAAGCCACAAACAGGGAGAAAATGTCTGTAAAATATATATATGATAAAAGACTTGTATTCCTAATGTACAAAGAACTCTCAAAACTCAATAATAAGAAGCCAAACAACCCGCGTAAAAACTGGATAAAAGATCTAAATGACCACTCATTAAAGAAGACACACAGATGGCAAAAAGCGTATGAAAAGATGCTCAATGTCATGTGTCATCAGGGAATCGCTAATTAAAACAAGCCATACACCTATTAGAATGGTTAAAATCCGAAACACGGACAACACCAAATGCTGGTGAGGATGTGAAGCCACAGAAACTCTCATTCATTGCTGCTGGGGACACAAAATGGTACGGCCACTTTGCAAGATAGCTTGGCAGTCTTTGTTTTTTTTTAATCCTATGATCCAGCAATCACACTCCTTGCTATTAATCCAAATGAGTTGAAAACTTATGTCCACATGAAAACCTGCTGCTATGGTTCGAATGTTTGTTCCCTCCCAAACTCATGTAGAAAATTCAGTTGTTGTTGTAGGAGTATCAAGAAGTGGGACTTTAAGAGGTGATTGTGGTCAGGCTCCGCCCTCACGAATGGATTGATGCTGTCATTGTGACAGCGGGTTCATTATCATGGGAGTAGGTTCCTTATGAAAGGATGGGTTTGGCCCCCTTCTGTCTCTCTCTGCCAGTCTCCTTGCCCTGCCACCATGTGCTGCCTTCTGCCATATAATGACACAGCCAGAAGGTCCTTGCCAGATGCCGTCACCTTGATAATGGCCTTCCCCGTCTCCAGAGGTGGAGAGGGGCCGGATTACAGAGACTTTGTAAACCAGAGGAAGGAGTTTTGATTTCATTCTATGTGTAATGAGATGCCTCTGGAAAGATCAATATTTTTAAAACTCTCTCCAGCTGCTGTGTGGAGGATACACGGTTCCGACAGCGGAAGCCAACTGCCCTCCCCAGGACAGGTACTGGTCTGTGCCACGATGTCCATGTAGGGTGGGGGAAGGAGGAAAATACAACAAGCTGGCTACATCCAAAAATGTCATTTCACCGTATGCATTTGTTCCTTACTGCGGGTCCCTTCTTTATGTATCTGCTTCCATCTCTTTAAGTAGCAACCTGTTTGATTTATCGGTGCACTGACAGAATTTCGTTTTTGAGAACAGTCCCATCATCCTCGAGCTATTTCCTCCTTTTGTTTCTGAGAAGGAATTTCTAAGGTAAAGAGTCTCTAGGAACAAGATAATAATGGGTAGGGAGATAAAATCTGGGTTTGTAAAATCACTCCTGCTTTTACGAAAATATTGACCTGGACAATTACCTGGGATTTGTGCAGAGCTATTTGTTTTCTAACTCACTTTCCCACCAGCATTCTCTTTTATTCAAATGTCCAAGGTCTAAAATGACTTTTAAATCGAGGTATAACATGAATAGAGTAAGCATCAAATTGTCCAATTATTACACATGCAAGTGAATGACTTTAAACAAGTATACAGCTGTGGACCCCATACTTTAAAAGATCTTTTGTTTTTTTTTTTAAGAATAGTGGAAATGAAACATGTCACAGAAAATATATGTAGTTATTTCATTTAATCTCTTTGGACCAGCACACTCAAATGTTTCATGATAATTTTTAAGAGTGTAAAGAGGTCCTGAGGCCAAAAACTTTCTACTCATATGTTTACTGCAGCACTATTCACAATAGCAAAGATATGGAATCAACCTAAGTGTCCATCGATGGAGGAGTGGATTAAGAAAATATGGTATCTATATACCATGGAGTACTACTCAGCCATAAAAAATGAAATTGTGTCTTTCATAGCAACATGGATAGAACTGAAGGCCATCACCTTCAGTGACATCTATCAGAAGCAGAAAGACAAATATCGCATGTTCTCATTTATAAGTGGGAACTAAATAATGTGCATACATGGGCATACAGAGTGGAATAATACACACTGGAGATGCGGAAGGGTGGGAGGGTGGCATATGGGATAAAAAATTACTTAATGGGCACAATGTGCACAATTTAGTGCACAGACTTCACCGCTATGCACTATATCCACATAACAAAACTGCACTTTTACCCACTAAATCTATACAAATTTAAATTTTTTAAAAATCTCATAAAGACAGAATAAAAATTTAAAAATAAATATGTCATCTAAAAGAAATTATTGAGGACCTCAGAGAGTTTTGGGCTTTTTTTATGTGAGAGCTAGCTAGCTAGCTTGATGGTGTAGATGAAGATTCAGATATATCATAGATTAAATCTGAGAAAGTTAACACATAAGAATACACGAGCACACATTCCGTTGGTTGTTAAAACAATGACATCATAGAAAATTCTACTGTACGCTTGTGATGCAGAGTGAGAAATAGCACATACTGTCATAGAATTAGTATGAAAATGGTTTTGTCCTCATCGACCCCTGCGTCTCAGGGGTCCCCCGGGGTCTCCAAGAGACAGCACCTTGAAAATTGCTCTATGAGACCTCAGCCACGTTTATATATTACGTCGTTGGACTAGATAATCTTTAGATTCTTTTTCTACTCTGATTCTCTGTGATTTCTGACTTCTATTCTCTGACCTGTTAAGCTTACAAAATACTTTCCCACATTCATTCACTTCATTTTCTTTTGTGATCCTGCGAGAGACCAGAGCAAATCAATGTTTCATGCAGAGCACCAAGAAAGGTGGTAAGTGAAAAGCTGACATTTGGAGATGAGCCCTAAAGGTTTCCTAACATCATAAGGTGCCATGGAGGTCTGATGTGATGGAAGGGTTCCCGTTGTGATCAGAGATATGGGATTGCCCCCCCCTTTTTTTACTAGAGCACCTCACTTTTTGTCCATTTTATATACTGGTGTCCCACATAAATTTAATTTTTTAAAAAGGGTCCTCTAAGCACAAGAAGCCAAAGGGGAAAAAAATAGATCAATTAAGCTTCATCAAAATTTAAAACTTTTGTGGATCAAAAGACACAATCAAGATGTGAAACGGCAATGCACAGAATGAAAGAAAATATTGGCAAATTACACACCCGATACGGGTCTAGTGTACGGAATATGTAAAGAACTCTGACTCAATAATAAAAAGATAAACCCAATTTAGAAATGGACAAAGGATTTGAATAGACATTTCTCCAATAAAGATATACAAAGGGCCAACAAGCACATAAAAAGCTTCTCAGCCTCATTAGTCATTAGGGAAATGCAAATCAAAACTGCAGTAAGATGTCAATCACTTCCCACCCACTAGGACGGCTATGATTAAAAAGAGAGAGAATAACAAGTGAGGCTATAAAGAAGTTGAAGCCCTTGTACACTTCTGCTGGGATTGTAAAATGGTAATACTATGGAAAACAGTTCGGTATTTGCTCAAAAAGTTAAACAGAGAGTTACCATGTGATTCAGCAATTCCACTTCTGGGTATATACCCCAAGAGAATTGAAGATGTAGTTGGTTCACACAAAAACTTGCACTCAAATGTTCGTAGCAGCATTAATTCAAGTAGCCAAAAAGTGGAAATAACCCAACTGGTGAATGGATAAACAGAATGCGATACATCCATAAGTGGAATGTTATTATCCAGCCGTGCTAAGGAATGAAGTACCAATTCATGCTATAGCACAGGTGAACCATGAAAACATTAGTCTAAGTGGGAAAAAAAGCAAGACACGAAAGACCTCATCTTGTATGATTCTGTTTGTATGAAACGTCCAGAACAGACGAGTCCACATAGACAGAAAGTAGATTAGTGATTTCCAGCACACGGGGGAAGGGGAGAATGGCAAGTGACTGCTAATGGTTATGGAGGTTCTTTTTGGAATGATGGAAATGTTCTCGAATTGCATAGTGGTGATGATTGCACAATAGTGTGAATATTCTAGAAACTACCGAATATGCTAAAAACCACTTGAAAATGGTGACCTTCATGGTGCATGAATTATATCCCAATTAAACACTGCAAAATGAAAATATGTCCCCCCAGAAATTATTATCTGAAGCTTTAGAGGCAACTTTGTGATCCAGAAGATAAACAAACGGATAAAGGAGACTGTACCGTAGATTTTCGTTGAGAAGGAAAGGTTGAAGAACTCTTGTAGCCAGATTGAGTGAACCTCGCAGATAAGCAGAGTCGGGCTGAGTTTTTGGGTCACTGCGCTCCCCAGGCAACTGCTGACATGCTCAACTTTTGAAAATGCAATTGTTCGGCCTGAGTGAACACAATGCTGTTGGGGCTTATGGAAACCCACAAAGAAGGTACAGAGAGGCCAGTTCAAAGAGGGCCTGAGTCAGGGCAGGACTTTTTCATATGTCCTTGTAAAACTCAGGCAGAAAGGAAACTCACAGCAAGAAGGAAACGAAACCAAAGCCGAAAATATATAATACCAAAAACCACATGGGTCTCATACTTGCTCATCGTGAGCAGACAATCTACTTATGCACGGAGTGCCTTTTCTCTGGTCATCTGTGGAGGTTTAGGATAACGACCCAATTAAACCAGACCTCGTCTGAATTCATTACCAAAAGAAGAACACAATGAGAGGAGAATCGAGTTTAATGCCAAAAAGAGAATTCTTGAAAAATATCAGCCAATTAAAAGCTCATTACCCAGAAACACATCTGATGGTGTAGCTGGCATAAGTCTTGGGAGGAAATGTCTCACAAGCCTAATCTTGAAGTCACCCTCCGACCTCCTGCTGGAGTTAGAACCACTGAGAAGGGAAGCGGTGGAATGATTCAGGCTCCAGGTGGAAGGTCAAAGGGGAAAATGAGACAAAGCTGTCAGACTATAGAGGCAGTTTCAGCAAAGGAATACAAGGATGGCTCTCAACACAGCCATGGAATGCGGCCTTCTGTAAATGGAAAAGTAGTTTCAGTTGTCAACTTCTTTGGGGGACCTGGGATTTTAAAGGGGCCCTGAGCATTAGACCACCTAGTCTGAATTCTCAAGGCATGACTCACATGATCCCACGCAGGTAGAATGGATGAGAGAGTCCCAAACAGACAGACATTTAGAAATTCTATGTGGCGCACAAGATCTGAAAGGTACATTATGGCTTGTGTTCTGTAGGCTGACTGTACTAGGGTTCTGAATTCATGCTAGAACAGTAGTGCTCAGAAGCAAACCAGTAGTAATTTGACAGATATTTGAATATAATTACTGCATATTGTTAACTATATAGGGAGTTACACATTCAACCCACTTCCAGAGAGAAAGAAATGGGACAATTTTATTTTAAGAGACAAGAAAAGTATACAACATTTTGATTAGTTTTCTCATGTTCTGTCTTTGTGCAAAATGAAATTTAGGTCCAAAGGGCAGTGAACAGTAACAAATATGCAACATCCATATGGAAGGGTATATGAATAGTTACTTAGGAAAGGTTTCCAAGAAAGAAACCATAAATGCTTTCACCAAAGCCGGATAATTAGAAGTGTTAAAAAAAAAAACAGTGTAGGATTTTTTTTTTCAAACTTCGTGGGTAAGGTAAATCAGACTTCATTCCATTTGTAGTGGCCAATTCCTTCCCAAATTTTTGAAATCTTTCATGAAAATGAATCAAAACCATAGTTATCAATAGGAAATTTGAGGACAATCAAGCTCTCTCAATAAATTAGAGCCAGGCATGGTGGCTCACGACTGTAATCCCAGCAACTCGGGAGGCTGAGGCAAAAGTGTCACTTGAGCCCAGGAATTCAAGGCTGCAGTGAGCTATGATCGTGCCACTGCACTGCAGCCTAGCAACAGAGCAAGAGCCCATCTCTAAAAAGTAAAAATAAATTAATTAATTAATTAAAATGTTGCATAGTTTCTGTAAATAATTTATAATCTTAACAAGAATATACCTTCATGCATATAACTCATGGGGTTCTTTTTCTCTTTGTAGTTATACTAAAAAGATTCCACATGTCCTTTTCTGCTTTATAAGTTTAGAAAAGGTAAATCTAATTACTATAATTTTATGTAGTGAAGGGAATCTATTTCGAATATGTTGTATACGACGTGACCCCCCCAGGTGACTGGGACAGACGCTCATAACCAACACACCCATGTGTCTGTGGTTTGGTGTTTGGCTCTCACACTAAGCAGGATAAAGAAAGACTGACGGCAGCCTCACGTCAGTTCACGTCAGGTCTTGCCTCCAAATGCATTCTCAAAAAGCTTTTGTTTTTCAGAGCTTTTTTGGAATTGTGGATAATGCATGGTGAGCCAGGAGTTCAATTTAAGAGGCTATACCCTCTTCGTCCTGCAGAGAGAGGAATCTCTTCCTAGGCTGAGAATCCCTCTCAGGGGTTTTCTTTGCCCTCTGTCTCCCTTTCCCCTTCCACAGCAGAGCTTGAGCAAGAGACAACAATGCCCAACAGGAGGCCACTACCTCTGTGGGCGCCTTCTGACTGACGGTGTCCCCTTGTGAGAGGTGGATTCAACGTGTGGTCAAATGCATAGATCCTTGTTGGGAACACTCGCAAGAGAAGGATTCTGTCATTACTGGGGGATTTGGTGAATCACAGCGAGTACATGAGTATCCAAATAATTACCCCAGGGAATCTTTCCCTCTGTCATGGACCTTTACCCAAATTGTATGTTATTGTCTGGTTAAGTACTTGCAGATAATCTGATGATTAAAAAAAAATTTTAATTTTCCAGTGAATTTAAATGAGTGAGGCATCCCTGTTTTTTCTCCCTCTCTATTCTCCTCTCTCTGCCCACTGAGCCCTCTACCTCCAATGCAAGTTAAGTGAGATCAAAAGCATGAGCAAATTCTGAAAAACCTTATTTGGGTGTTGAGATAACTAACACCTTGGCCACACACTTAGCAAATGCAGTCAAAGTGAAGTAAGATCATCAGTTTGGCTCTGCACCAATTTTTAAGTTGGAACTGCAGAGCTGTTCATTTTAGAAACTGCAAATGCCATTTTCTTGGTCCCTGTACCCACTCAACGAAGGAAATTGATGACTCTCTCATACCTGGGAGTCATAAGGGCTGTGTCAGAAAGGATTTATTGAGGCTGTATAGACCAGTGCTGTCTGATAGAAATACAATGGGAGCCACATTTGTCATTTAAAATACATTATTTATAATAGCCACATTTTAAAAAGTGAAAAGAAACAGGTAAAATTAATTTTAATAATATATTTTATTCAAACTAATATATCCATATCATTAATACCCAAATATGTAATCAATATAAAAATTAATAAGGAAATCCTACATTATTCTTTCTTTCATATAAAGAATTGGAATCCAGCAGGTATTTACACCCATAGAATATCTCAATTTGCAGTGGGCCTATTTCAAGTGCTCCATGGCCACATATAGCTGTTGACTACCATATTGGAAAGTGCAGATCATGAAAGTTAGAAATAACCAGCACCCAAACCCCCAGCAATTTGTGATTCTTTTGGAAAAAGAATGGCTTCTACTCTGACATTTCTTTCGCATTTATTCTATCGTGTATTATAAACTAGTAACCATCAACTAGTGAAAATAATTTTATTTTTAGTACTTCCAGTAAACCATTGAAATCTACTGGATTTATGATGAGAATGTATGTCACTCCTTGGCTAAGTGGGAGTCACAGTTTGAATCCAAAATTGGAGGAAACACTGCTATCAGAAAGGTTGTGCCCATTTATATTTTGAAAAGACATTTGCGAATCCCATACATTCTGTTAACTTGAACCCAGAAATTCTGTTAGGAGCAACTTAAACCGTTCTAAGGAAAGCACAGCGCATGAACAGAGATGCTAGTAAGTGGATGTTGAAATTATTCAAAAATGGGATTCAAGCTTGTCTAGGCAGTTGGGCTTCATCCCTGCTGGAACCAGGGAATTTAGATTTTATAATTTTGGTTCTCAGTAATCAGTTGCATCTAGGTTTACTCAACTAGGAAATAATAATAATGATCACTGGCATTTATGATCAGCATTGTTCTCTATGTATTACATGTGTTGATTTATTTAATCCTCACAATGCCCATATGAAGAACACACAGTATTTTATTCCCATTTTAATAAACTGAGACCAATAAAAGTAGGGTAACTTACCCCAAATCACACAGCTAGGAAGAAATGACTCAGAACTCATATGCATGTTAATAAAGCCTAGACATAGAAAACAGAGAGAAAAGATGAAGGAATATGGAGGATAGAATGGTAAGTCTCACCGTATGTGTAAGCAGAGTCACAGAGGTAGAGAACAGAAAGGATGGAGGAGAGATGATAATTGAATAAAAAAATAGGTTTCTGATGAGAGACATATACGTGCAGAAAACTTACCAAAAAGGATAAAGAAAAACAAAAGTACACCTAGATACACCACAGTGAAACTGCAAAATATCATAAGCAAAGAGAAAATCTTAAAAGCAGCTAAAGAGAAAAGGTGGACCACCCACAGAGGTATGGTAATCAAACACAGAAAACTTCTCAGCGCAATAAAAGATAGGCAGATACTGTGAGATAAATAATATCATCAACAGCTGAATGAAAACCCAGAAGAACTGTTTCAAGAACGAACCATTTTAGACAATCAAAGGCTGGCGAAGTTGCCACCAGCAGACTTTTGCTAAAGAAATTTCTAAAGGATGTACTTCAAGATAAAGGAAACTTATTCCAGAAAGACAAGCTGGGATACAAGAAGGAATGGTAAGCAAATACATTAGAAAACATGTAGTTTATAATCAAAATTATGATGTCTCATTGTGGAATAAATCATGCCAAGGTTCTTGTACTTTGAGAAGAAGATTAAGATATTGATTACACTTGGGCTTTGTGTATTCAAATTTCAAGGAAGACGATAGAAAAATAGTAACACAATATTTACCTTCCAAACCAGACGGAAAAAAAAAGGATAAGAGAAACAAATGAATAAAAATCTTATTAATTTTTTAAAAAGGCAGGGAAAAGGGGTAAAAGACGCATAGAAAAAGCAGAGCAAACAACAATAATAAATTAAGATGGTATAACCAAGTCTAAACATATCAATAAGCACAGGGAATATAAATGTTATCATCTTACAACTTAATAGTAAACCAAAGAGTGAGGGAGATTGTCACACACATTGAAGAAAAAAGTTCCACATATATACTATTTATGAGACACACCTAAAAAATAAAAACACCACAATGTTGAAGCAAAAGAATAGAAAAAGCTAAAACAGAAAAACACTAATTTAAAGCACAATGATATTAAATAACTGTTTCAATAAAGATAACAAAAACAGCCCCAAATCCTACCACAATTTATTTACATAAATTCCTTTATCTTTTGTCCCAAGCTTCCATATTTATATATTATGATAATTGGGATACACACGTAATTTTAATTCTGCTTGTTTTCTTTTAAAAATATTAACATAATATAATCATTTCCCAAGTTTTCAGGTAGTTTGAATAATATAATTTCAGAGTAGCTCTTGTGAGGGTGATTGTTAAATATGTTTGACCTTTTTGTAATTTAATTCTGTTTCCTGCACGACCATTCCGGTAATAAATTTTGTAAGTTTATTACCTACTATGTGAAGTAAAAAACTCATTTTATTTGTCTTAAACTCTTAAGCATTAAACTTCGGAGTCCATTTCTCATCTAAATACTTCTAGGTTTAGGGACTACCCCTGTTCATCTTATATGCCATTCAGGTTTTATAGATTTGGAACGAGTCGCTGCTTGGTCTTCTTGCAGGCTGAAGTGTTTTGTCTTTGGTATGTCTTCACCTAGCTCCACCCATTTTGCTGATTATTTTGTCTGACTCTTCCTATTATTCTGGAAGAGAGTAAAAGGAATCTGGCTGCTCAGTTGGATGGAAGTTAGAGTTGAGGATATAGCACTTTGGACAAAGCCTCAAGATGGAGTACAAGACTGGAGTAGAGGTGCCGAGAAATACCAAGAGACAAGAACAATGATAATAATAAATGATATTTACATTGGACTTACTATGTGCCCTGACTGTTTAATCACATTGCACAGAGCAGTGCTTAATCATGGGTCCATGAAGGCCCTGTATACCTGTTCAGTTCTTCTCTTTCTCCTGTCTCCCTTGTTTCCAACGAAATCAGAGCCAAGCAGTAGGAATCCGGGCCCATTGCCCGTGCGCAGAAGCTGTAAAGCTGGCATCAATACTTCCATTCATCTGCCTCTCTTCTGGGTCAAGAGGGCACAATGACAGTATAGATTATGAAACAAAGGCGTGTTAACTTGGGGGCAGGATAGGCCAAAAAGAGAAAAATGTCCAAATAAACAAACTATAAAGGTCAATGCTAATGAGCAGAGAACTAGCTTATAACTAACATTCTCCAAGGCTTTGAGGAACTTAATAAAATTAGGTTATGTTTCAATGACTGGCATCAGAGCAAAGCTTAATAATACGAGTACAGTTAGCGCTGTACATACAAATTACTTATGTGCATAATTACAGATTTATGTAAAGTAATGAATTGGATGAACTCCTGCCTCATCTCTGACTGTGAACCTTTGTTTTCCTCCCGGGAGTCGGAAAAAAACTCAGTGTGGAAAAAAAAAAATCAGTGTGTCAGAGATTCATCTTTTTCTGCCCATTGGATCATCATGCAGAAATTAAATGAGGTGCCTAATGTGAATTGAAATATCAACATTCTGTCGAAACGTGGGAAGATGCACTAAAATGTTTAGTTTGCATTACATTCCAACAAATTTGTGTCATTCTGAGTCGGTTAATTTTGCCTCATGGAGAATGAAAGTTTTGCATAAATCCAAAGTCTACTGAGGGCCCTGTGCCAATACGGTTTTCATATTGTTTTTCAGAAGGATGCGCATCAATCTGTCCGGTCCAGCCTTTGAAATCTCCATCACGTGCCACAGAAAGCAATAACCTCTTCGATGGCAGACATTCAGCTGTTCAGTTAACCTTTTGAACGGGTCCTCAAAAGTTCCGTTTTATCTGGCAGGCTAAGCATTTGATGCCAACCTTATCACGACGGATTAAAAACCGAATCAAAACAAAACAGGGCAAAAACGCGAGGCTCGCGCTGCCAATCAGTCGGTCTGCGTTAGAGTCACCCAGATGCCCTCGCTCTGTGACTCCTGAAAAATGGCACATGCAGAAGAACAGAGGCTGGTTAGGCCCAGAGCTGGTGCTCAGCTGAGCCCATCCAAGTGGGCTGTCCTGTGTTCTGTCCAACGCACAGTGGCAAGAATTATTATTACAATTAAAGCAAAGCGAGTGTGCCACGTGATATTAAATACTCGCTTGTGTAAGATAGCCTACAGCATGTGCTGAGTATTGCTTCATTTATGTAATAGTTTGCCTTAAGACTGCCTCCCCATGCAGAGAATGGCGCCACTGCCCTTTTAAATATCACCCCTGTCCTCCCGACACAGTCTGAGCCCTCGTCATTCAGATTTAGGTCACTGTAACTCTTCCCTCACTTTCTTGGCTTCAGCCTCATCCCATGTAAACTGTTCTCCTCGGTGAAATTAATCTTCCTATAACAATGCTAATTTCATGTCATACAGACTAACCGACCTAGGGTGGCACCCAACTGTCTATTGAGTCAGACTCACGCTCCTCAATCTAGTTTGATCACTAGGTTTCCATTTCTTCCTTCCTTCTTTCCTCCCTCCTTCCCTTCATTTCTTCCTTCAACTTTTTGTTGAATTATAACATACATACAGAAAAACTCCCGTATCACAAGCGTACAAGAGCTTAAGGAATCTGCACAAACTGAACACACCCAGGGAACACCCAGGTCAAGGAAGAGAACGTTACTATCTCTCCAGAAATTCGTTCTTTTTTTCCTTCTAGTTACTACGCATCCACCAGAAAGGAAACCACTAACCTGACTTCTAAGAGCAGCAATTAATTTGGTCAGGCTTAACTTTCACTAAGCTTCTCCCACACGCAGGACTCAGGGGCAGGCTCTGAGTTAGGGCACGTGAGGATACCTTGGGACCTCCGACCCCTCCGGCCTACGGCAGCAAGTCTAACTTGAGTCCATACAGCTGATGGATTGGCACATCCTGAGATTTCATCTGCTGCAGTCAGAATTCACTCAGGAACCGTCAGCTGGAGGTGTCGGGGTGACAGCTGATGAGAGTCAGGCAAGAAGAGACTGGTGGTGGGTCGTACTGGATGACGGTGACGGGACACTGATATCATAGGCAACTTCACCCCCTCCATTCTCCCCGGCTCTCTCCCTAGTCATCTCTTCAGCTTCCTACTCATTGTATTTTGACAAAAGGCACCTGCCATTGTGGCCTTTCAACCCCTAGAGTCCCCAGCTAATACCGAGGTCCTTTTGTATCCCAACCGGAATGTCCTCAGCCTTGCAAGGGCTTCTGCTGCTGCCTTGTCCTAAAGAGCATCCTTCCTGCATTCCAGGGGTAGAAACGAGAAAATACCTTTTATCTGTGATTCTTTTAACATCAATTAAATGAATGCTATTATCGTATCATTGTTATAATACCTTTATATAACAAGGTGCCTTATTATAAAGCTGAGGATTTTCTTAAGCAGTTCTATTGAAAATATAATATAAAAATAGTGAATTAATTTTGGAAGAAAAGTCAGGAGGGAATTACTCATAATCCTAACCTCACTCTACAACTGCTTTGATTTTTGCCTATCACCTGCAGGCTGTGCACACATTCGCTCCGTTTTTTACGCTGTTGCTATTGCAATGTTTACATCAGGAGAGTATTTTTAAGTGGCCTTTTGTTTATGCAAGCTCTTTGCAAAGGGAAAATGTTCGTACAGAGTCATAAAATCTCAGCTTTCTTTTCTGCAAGGTGTCTCCTTGGTGACAGACTCTCTTTCTGTTCTTCAGGGGAGCCGTATAGGTGAGCTAAAACAAACAGCAAAGATGCCAGGGCACGCGAGGAGCATGGATTCTTGCTTCCCCTGTCAGTTACTGTTTAAGCGCAAGGAAATCGCCTTGACCTTGTTCCACTTCAGAATCTCTAGGACTAAAGTACAGAGGGTGACATCTATCCCACGTATTCAGAAGATGTTTTATTAATTTAACAAACTGATAGTGAGCATCAACCCCACAGGCACAAGGTTCCTTGCTAGGGATCGTGGAAAGCAACCAAGCCGGCAGCTGCAGCTGGGGCAAGGCACTGTCTCACACAGCAACTGCGCAGGTGAGGGCTCTGGGACAGGTGGGTGATGTTCCCACCCAGGAGGGGACTAAAGTCAGGCTTTGCATCTGGATTGTGGTTCTACACAGTCTTCACTCCTGTTCCCCTCATCCTAGAACTTTCTAGAAACAGGCTCCTATGGGCCTGTCCGGATGACCCCAGGCATTTGAACACTCTGAGCTAAGATGTCCCCCCTGTTTCCTTAGAACCACGGGGGCCTCCCTTCCTCATCTATCCCCCTCCCTCAAGAATGCTCATTCCAATGTACTCCTCGTCGTCAAATCCAATGGCCAGTTTTCCAGTTAGTGACTGTGGTAGGCTGAATAACATCCCCCTAAAGACGTCTGCTTTATACCCTCCTAACCTGCGAATACATTCCCTTCCATGGCCCACTTTGCAAACATGTCCCATTCAGGGACTTCTGTCCATGCTCCACCTCGCAGCCTCCTAAGGGAAGTTCTCTTTAACCCCCAGGGAAGTGCCCTCCCCCTGTGATTCCCTGTCACTGTACCTGTTGTTTTCTTTTACGACACTTATCACAACTTATATGTATGAATTGCTTTGTTTTTTGATTATGGTACTGTCTCCCTTACTCACTGAATTGAAAGCCACACAAGACCTGTGGACATACTCTTATTCACCGCATTAACCCAGCACTTAGCAAAGTTTGAGGTATATGATAGATGCTCAATAAATAGTTGCTGACTGTTTGTTATTGAGAGGGAGGCAGGTAGCGGGGTAGAAGCAGTAAAGTGTTATAAGAGGCACATAAAGCTAGAAAGTCAGAGACCAGAGTGTGGGGAGGACTGAATGTCACAGTGAGGGCATCAGACTTTATGGGGAAACGTGAAATAATTTGAGAAAAAAACTCAAAATTGCTGGGAGCTGTATTATGGGTAAATATCCCTAGCACCACCATAAGGGATGGAAATAAATCAGAGGCGAAGCTGCTGGAAGGATAAAATGATTCAGCAGATATATATTTTTGAAGAGGAGGAGGAAAAAGGGGTTTATAAATGTATAATTGCACTAAGTTATATGCAGTATTTTTTATTAAGAATTAACAATGTTTGACTTGATCAAATGGTTCAGCCTTGGGTTTGTCATGTCTAAATTGTTACAGTTTTAGAGTGAATGACCCACGTTATCATAGAACATATCTATACCCACAAGCTATAAAATATTTATAGTTTGCGGTTTGGGATGGCTAATCAGGCCTGACAGTATCTTTCCACAGTAATTGGAAAAAGCCTCCCCTATTCAGCAGGCTATTTTTAAACACAAAACAGCCCCTCATTCCTTCCAAATCAGATTTCTGCAAACTTGGTGAGCAAAGCTTCTTCTCAGACCACGCGTGTGCCAGCTCTGAAGTTCTAGGGCCCAGCGCCTTCAAATTATCTGGACTGAAATAGTGCCTGGAAAGAGTGATTAAAGCAGCGATGAGTTTTGAAAACTTTAAAAATAGCCGTACAGATTTCAAACATGGGTTTAAAACCAACCAAACAAAAATTAATTCTACCCACAGTACCTGGGGGAAAAAAGCAACAGGCTAAGAACGGCTTTTACCCTAAACCCCAGGAGAAATGAGAAAGAATGGAGAAAGAAAAGTTTTGACTTGAGTTGGTGCTGAGGGGCTTCCTCTAGGAGGGCTGTAAGTGGATGTTTTTTTCAGACGTTGTTTGTAAATCCAAAAACGTTCCGTGCAGTGAACACAGTGGACGTGTTTGGTTCCACGGTTGTAATGCAAGACAGGATACAGGAATGAAAGCAGATCCATCTGCTGCTACCTGCTGAAACGTGGGCACAGCTCAGCCACCTGCTTCGTGGGCTCGGCAGCTGTGGGACCTCCTTGATTTCCCCCATACTGAGACACCCCTGGCATGCTGGAAACCCAGAGAAAAATGCAGGAAAAAAATAAGAAACCCTGGAAAAGGCAGCTGAATAAATGAGCTTTAGTTGGAATTGTTAAGACAAAAGGCATCCCTGTGAATCCCCAGGTAGTTCCAGGACTGGAGTGGTTTGTGTGGAAGCAACCGTGCAATGAAAGGGAAGAAAAAAAAATAATTCTAGCAAAAGAAATGTGACAGATTAATGCCAGTAGGCATCTGCAATGTGGTTAAATGATTTTATGCCAGTATAAAAAAATGCATGAATGACGTGCATTTGTCAAGTACTTGAAGCTCTTGGACTAAGACCGCAGAATGGGAGGTACGGGATAGCGGCGTAGCCTGGGGAAAGGGCCCTCGCCTGGGTGTCAGGAGACTTGGGCGTTAGCTGGAGCTCTGCCTTTTACTAACTCTCTGACCTTCAACAGGTAGCCTCACTTCGCTGACTGTTCTTTCCTCGTCTTAGATGCAAATGGTGGCATTCCCTTTAGGGAGGAGGAACGACATCTCTGGGACCAGCAAGGACACAGTCAGTAGATGCAAGTGTGCTAGACTGCAAAAAACTTGGAAATCATCCTCTCTGCAGAGCGGGAGGTGAGCTCCTCCATGGAGGGGAAGAGGCAGTGGCCCATGTGAAGAGGAGCTTTGGAGGGGTGTCTTTGCCAAGTGTACGGGAGATCAGGAAAAGCTGGTAAAGCCACAGTGAGAACATGGAAATCCTTGAGCGGTGGGAGGGCAAGAAAGAACAGGGATCAAAAAAAAGGTCCTGTGGTCAAAGATCTTGAAGAAACATCGCAGAGTACTTCCTTCTTGAAGATCTGTGGATCACGTTAGTATATTGAAGGCTCTGACAAGTCCTGCAGTAAAGAAACAGGATTAACTGTTTACCTCACCATTCCCAGAACTTGCTTGACCAAAGAAACTTTTTTTAAAAAGTACGTTTGTTAAAATTTCACTGAACCCAACAGACAAAACAGTGTTGTAGGGTAGCAGTCCCTGATCTTTTGGCAACAGAGACCGGTCCAAGGAAGATAATTTTTCCATGGACAGGGGTAGGGGGAGCTCAGGCGGTGATGCAAGCGATGAGGAGCGTCTGTAAATACAGATGCAGCTTCCCTCACTCGTCCACGGCTCATCTCCTGCTGCGCACCGCCCCCTTCCTAAGTTTCATGGAAAACAATTTTTCCACGATGGGGTGGAGGAGGGGGAGGGGGAGGGATGGAGCTCTGCATCCCAGTGCCTAACAGGCCAGGGACCGGTATCAATTTACATCCCAGGGGTTGGGGACCGCAGTTCCTGGGCATAAAATCCAAGCTCCCCGAAAAAGCACATAATGCCCTCCAGGGTGAAGCTCCTGCCACTGCCTGCTTCAAATCTTACATTCAGTACGACGGAGCCAAACCACTGGGGACTCCCTCTGCCCACCCCTGCCCGCCACCCCGCCCCGCACACGCGGTCCGCATGCCAGCCTGCCCTGCCAACCGCGTGCCTCATGGTTTCTGTGTGTGTGTGTGTGTTTGGCTCATGCAAAACACAAATGCTCTCTCTCCTCCTCTTTAACTGCCAAATTCCTGTTTATCCTTTGAGATTCATGTTAGTCAGAATCACCCAGGGAGACACGTTGTCAGGGATATTTTGTAACCTTGAGTGAAGCCACCGATCGGGGGAAAAATAACTCACTCGTTCATGGCAATATCCAGTCTATAAATCGCTCTCCTGCTTAGTCTCTCATTTAGTCTTTGCTTCAATTCTGCAAAGCAGACATGACTGTTACCATCATTTTGTAGGTGGGAAAATGAGGACCCGAGAGCCCAAGCGACTTGCCCAGGCTCACGGCCTCCAGGCAGTGGGCAGAGGCAGGGAGTTCTCAGTTCAAAGCCAAGTCCTCCCATACAGCGGGTACGTGACTCATTAGGAGCAGACAGACTCAAAACCTTTGAGCAACTTCTCTGAAAACAAATAAACTAACTGCTGCTCCTTCCTGTCTCTTCCCCTGTCCTCGTCCCTGTCCCCACCATGGCATCTGCCTCTCAGATGGGCCGCTGGTGACCGGGAAGGACAGTGTGTCTGGGGTGGGAAGAGAACTCATCTGTACCCCGTGCACACAGTCTCTTCTCACAGCAGCTGCTCTGCCCAATTTTCTGCTTGGGTGGATTTTTTCAAGAATGTTAACTGGTTTTTTTTTCCTCTCACCCAATGCAAAACAAAGTCACGTGTGTGTACACACACAGGAGTATGTTTCCTTTAGGTGCAAATATGTGTAAGAACAAGATGCTGGAAAGGATGAAACTTGTTTTTAAAAATATTTTTTACATCATTCATCGCATTTCAAAAGTAGAAAATGACTAAAGGAAAATTCTCCAAATATCATCGTGAACACTGAGGGCAGTGAACCCGCACGGCGGCCGGGCCCTAGTAGCCGCCCACATTCTTGACTTTCGGTGAGTTCACTGAGGATGTCGGGTGCTGCCAAGGCTTGTCCCTGGCCTGCTGGTGACCCGTTTTCTCCTCCCAGCACCGCCACCCCCAGCTCCAGGGACTGCTGAACCTGGACGGTCTATAAGGAAGCAGACTGAGCAAACCCACCTGCTCCAAGATGTTATGGGTATTGGGGGCTTTCTCCTGCCAGAGTCATTGCAATAGTATTTCAAAGCAGAATCCACCCCTGCCCTCAAGACAACATTCAACCCAGAGAAATTAATCTGTACGGGTAGAACTTTTGGTTCTATGGCATTTTGATGGGCACATGGGCACCACACAGAAAGACCTTTTCGTCTGCCATGTAGAAGGCCTGCCCACTGCAGGGGAAGGTAAGTTGGGAAAGAGGCCTTACTGCACAGGTGTGTTAAATGGAATCAAAGGTCATTTGCCGTCATGAAGACCTAAAGAAAAGTGTTCTGCTTTCCAACAGTGGTACTTTTAAGTGTCACTTTCCGCCCACTGCCTGTCACTCTTCTTTTAGTTGAAATGGCCATTGAAGATAAATAAGGCCTGTTTTCCACTATTGTGAGATTTCCTTCTGAAAGGCACAGAGCGTGCGTGATAAGCATGTCCGCTCCTAGCCTGCCTGTGCCCCATTGAGGTTGTCCCTGCTGCCTGGTCCACCAGGCAAAGGTGAGAGAGGTCACCTGCCCATGTCTGTCTGCATCCGCCCGCTTGGCGTGGCCATGTCCTCGCCCAGCCTGAGTGCCCCACACTGGACAGGGAGGGCTCCGAGGGGCCTTTGGATGGGGCAGAAGCACTTCAGAGCCCAGAGTCAGAATCAGGACACAAAGGGCTCAAGGGCTGGGTTCTGCCTCTTGTTAGTGACTTGCTCAAAGTGAGGATGGCTGCTCCCAGGAGCAGCCTGGAGCCGTTGGAGGTCGAGGGGGGCGTGTGTGGCCCCTGGCTCCTACCTGGGTGGCTCAGCGCACAAACACCTTCTAGTCCCCACACTCAAGCCCAGCTTCCTGCCCCCTCCATAGAGTGCAGCCTGCCCCGTCTGGCTGGAGGACCCTGTCTATCACTGCTCAGCACTTTCTTAGCATAACGGGCTCCAGAAACTATGCGCGAGGGGACTGGCCATCTAAGCATGACACCGAACAGAGCGTTTCAACTCTCCACGGCCAGTACTTGGACCGTTCAGGCACTTTTTCCATTGACTTCAAAAGCAGTCTGCCGAGTGATCAGACGCCAGGGTAGGCTCGCATCGACCGAGAACAGAAAGAGGCGCTCAGAACGTGCCCATGTGTGCAGGGGTGGGGGTGGGGCTGGTAAGGAAATAGAAACAGGATGGAAACGAAAGATTCTTTCTAATTAGACCGTTTCCCAAGCTTTCCCATCTGGTTCTTCCGTAGATAATAACCACAAGGGGGAATATCTGACATGGTGTCATCTCCCGAAGAAATAAGCTGGGCTTGCCTGTTGGGGACAGGCAAAAGATGATCGCAAGGGAGTTGGTTTAGGAAAAAGGCATAAGGTTAAGGGGTGGAAGGGACACTAGACCCTGGTATTTGGAGAGGATGTGACCTGCCTGAGGCTGTTTTACAGTAAACTTTTGTTTGCATAAGTAGAAGGATACTTATAAAATAAGGATACTCTAAAATAAGGATAAAGGTATAGTGTAGGAAATACATAAACCAGTAACATAGTTGTTCTTTATCATTATCAAGTATGATGTATTGCTGATGTACTGTGTGTGCTAGACTTTTATATGACTGGCTGTGCGGTAGGTCTGTTTATATGAGCGTCTTCACAAAAATGTGATGCCTTGTGCCACAACTTTACAATGGCTACATTACCAGGCGACGGAGATTTTTCAACTCCATTATAATCTTAATGGGACCATCATCCTATACGCAGTCTGGTGTTGGCCAAACATCAGCATGCGGCGCGTGATCATATATCACTTTTATGTTTACAAAACCATCTACATAGACCATCCCATCTGACCTGCAAAATAATTCTGTAAGGTAGGAAGGGCAGAAATTCACTCCACCGTTTTACAGGTATTTCCACTGAGGTTCAGAGACTTGTTGTGAGTCGCACCTAATAAACGGTTACTGCGGAACCCAAACCTGTATCTCCTGACCCCAAATCCATTGCTTACTCTTCCACATCCCTATTAATTCCTCAGCTCTTAGATGCTTACCCGTCAGACAGGAAGTGTAAAAACATGCGTGTGTCTACCCGTTGCAGCTTTAAAAAATTACTTACTGCATGAAACAACTCAAATTGTTCATGACTGGGTGATCTGGTTTTCTCCAGGCCTCAATAATGTGTGGGTATAAATTCTTAGACTAGTTAACATTTATTGAAAACCTATTATATGCCACACACTATGCTAAGTAAGCCCTTTATATACACCTGTGCTTAATCCTCACAACAACCCTATGAAGTGGGTCTTGTTACTTCTTAGTGAAGAGAAAATCAATCACTGATCATCAGAGAGGTTAAGTAACTCGCTCAAGGTCACACAGCCACCCAGTGGACGCAGGGCTCAGAGAAATGTCTGTCTGGCCCCAGAGCTTGTGTTCTCAGTCACGATGCCATTTACATCACAGCAGTAACCCCTGTTTCTCTGGCACTCGCCCCCACTTCTCGTACAGAACCCCAGGCCCTTAAATGTTCCCCCTAATACTTACGGGTGTCCCAAGGAGGTGTCTCACATGTGTCCCCCAAGTCAGCCCCGCTGTCAACTCTCAAGTGTCATCTGCCATTTCTTTACACTTCTCTTCCAAACCACACAACCTAGAAATGAAGCATCGGGCAGTAATCACCTCTGTGATGAGCCTGCAAATGAGAAAGAAGAAAGGGGTGCCTTGGACACACTGCCAGCACCGCCATGGTGCCTTGGTGCTTCATTTTAGTTGGAAGTTGGATATTTGAAACAGAAAGAGCTGAGGGGGTTTGAAGGGAAACTTCTCATCTGACAGCTCCTTAAAGGCGCTGCCTACTTGGGGCAGGTGTGGTTAAAAGGCATCGGGCAACTGATGACCCGACTTCTCTTAGTCTCACGTTCCTTGACTGCAAAATGAAAATGAGGCCACCTGCTTCACGGGACCGTGCTGTGCCTTGAGTGAAATACAGCATGTGAAGCACCTGATGGAATGTTTGGCACCTTTAGAAGCAAAAACAACATGATGGCTCATTTTCACCCAACTCCCTGTTCTATCTGAAAACGCAGCTTCTCCCATTACTGGCAGTTAGTTAGTCAACGAACTAGTATTTGCTGAGTGATTGCAATGTTCTAGCAAGTTGTTTGGAGGAGAGTGTGAAAATTACACAAACAGGACTAGATGTCACTTGCACAGGATTTTTGGTGAAAATTAGTGTGATCACCATATAATTATACTTGGACATAAAATTGTTTTGCCAACATTTTCTCTGTATTGGTATTTGTTATAAAAGGATTATGGCGGCCCGTGCATGGTCTAAACAGCTGTGAACACATTTCTAAAGGAGACATAGACGGAGCATTTGTCAGCTCTCTGGAAACGTGGGCAAAGCCACCATAACGTTGGGTGAAAAAACTACCTGAAGATGTTTACAAAAGAAAACCAATATCCCATGTATTTCCACAGGACTCAGGTGGCCAGCCAGGGCCCGTGGCCTTTGATGGCTCCAGGGCTGCCGCCAGTGTGAGGGATGGTGACCAGTCAGGGAAGGAGAACTCGCCCAGGCTCGACACCAGGCTCCGTGCAGAGCAGGGACTTTCTAGGCCACGGACTCCCTCTGTCTCAGAGGATGATTTCGTGTCTCCCTTTTAGTCAAGTTATTTCAAATTGATGACTCCTAGAGCTGTCTCACCTCCGCCTGCATTCCTCCCCAGGTGCAACGTCAGCGTGGCTCAAAAGGACTCCTTCCCATCAGGAAAACTGTGGAGCCTGTGGAAACCCTCTGAATGTGAATTCCTCGACTGCATTTTCAGGTGATTTCTTTTCCTCTTCCTTTTGTCTTGCTTTCCTTTTACTATCGTTTTCAATCACCTGTTATACTTTGCTAGAAATACACGATCCCCATTTTTAAAAAAGCACTGCTATGTTCTCACAACTTCAGATGGCTAAACGGGCACGCTCGTAGCTCTGGCTTGGGTGATGCAAAGGCAATATATGCAACCGAAATGTTTGTACCCCCATGAGATTCTGAAATTTAAAAAAAGAAACAAATGTATAAATAAACAAAAAGATAAACTGTTAAAAACAAAAACACCCTCCAGCCTGACTTGTTACCTGGATTTTTTTTCTTTTTTTTTCCTTTTCTCATTTTCTTCTTTCTTTCTTTTTTTTGGGGGGGAGGCAGGTGTGATGCCAAGTGTCTTTGTCTGTTTTGTGCTGGTATAACAAGATACTGGGTTATTTACAGAGAACAGAAATTTAGTTTCTCGCAGTTCTGGAGGCTGGGAAGTCCGAGATCAAGGCCACAGCAGGTCGAGTTGTCTGGTGAGGGCTGTGTCCTACGGAAGGGGGGATCTGAGTCCTCACAGGGTGGAAGGCAGAAGGACATGCTACTGACCCGTCACTGTGTGAAACTTCTTTTATAAGGGCCTTAATCCTGCTGGTGAAGGCAGGTGCCATTATGACCTAATCATCTGAAGGCCCCTACCTCGTAATACCGTCACATTGGCAACACCTGAATTTTGGAGGAGACCCATTCAAACCGCAGCACCCGGTGTTTTGATGTGGGACTGTGAGGCTCCTCCCGGAGAACCCCTAAATAACCACAGGACTTAGAGTGGAAATTGATTAAAACGTTAAAGTTGTTTCTGACTGTTTGTTATACCTTTTGTCATAGAGGTCTTAAAAGTATTCAGTAAAAGTAATGCAAGCAAAGTAGAGTCAAAGGACACTTTGAAGTTTATTGGAGGCTTCATTTATAAACCTTGGTATCTCACAGGCCAGACACCAAATAATGGGAGTAGCTAATACAGAATTTAGGATCAAAGCAGGAAATGAATGGTGTTTTCGAGTATGAGGAAGGAGGCAGTTAAGGAAAAGTAATGCCATTTAGACACACAAAGGTGAGAGCAGACAAGCCCTGATTCCCACCCTTAGTGGTAGATTATTCTCCACGGATCTGTGTGTTTTTGTGATTCTGTGACGTGAGTGCACAGTGAGTCCACTGTCAAGATCATGCCCTGAGCCCCCCTTCCTGGAAGACGCCCCCTGGGTGCTGAAGGTGTGTCGTTTGCGTCCTCAGGCCGTCGGGGCAACCATGGGGCTGAGTCACGTCTGCCCACAGCTGCAGCGGTTTGCATCCCTGGGCACCGAGGTCTGAAACTCGACCCTGGCAAGGACCAGCCCTACGCCCTTGGAGGAAATGGCTGGGCAGCTTCAGCAAGAACAGATGAAAACTTCCTTCCTCTTCATCCAGCTGCGGGCTCCCCCTGCCCCGGCTCTCCCCGCCCAGTCTCCAGCCACTGCAGCCTGCACAGCAGCAGCCCCAGGGGGCCTGGAGGAGGGACACATCCTCCCAAATCCCAGGACCGGCTTCTTGGCAGGCTGGGACCTCAGGCACACACAGGGCTTGGCTGCGTCTCCTTCAAGGCGGCAGCCACAGGAGGCAGGCCCTGAGACAGAGCGGCCAGCTGCTTTTGGTTGCTCTGCTCTGAAGGCAAAGAAGGCGGGGGAGGAAAAACCCCAGGACCCGCACGTAACCAGGGGTGGTGTCTGCGGATCCCCACGTCGCAGGCGGCCCTGGGCCCCGGCCTCTAGGAAACTTGGCCGGCCACAGCCACTGTCATGCGGGTGTCCTAGCCCAGCTCCCGGCATGAGCAATGGAAGCGGCGATCCCTCCGCCGGCTGGAAGCTGCAGCCAGTCCCTTCTGCCCCCCAGGACCTGCGGGGCATGGACCCCCCGTGCAGGGATGCCTGGGGATGCTCCATTCCACGGGCCGCCCTGGACCACGCTGCCGACGACAGGGAACGGGCTGTGCTGAGGAGAGGTAGTTTGACCTGCCAGGTGCTCCCCAGGCGCTGCGAGGCGGGCACAGGTCCCTCAGTGCGGGCGACGCGGGCGCGGCTCTACAGGTACTGTCCGGCCGTCCAGATCAGCGCGGGCTGCCCGGCCCCACCCGCCGCTCTGCCTCTCAAGGTAAGAACCAGGCGCTGCCTGAGAACCCGAGCCCCTAGCTGTCCCACTCGGGGAAAGGGACCCAGGGCCAGACGTGCCGCCACGGCCCCGGGGTGTCCCCTCTGCTTGGCTGAGCCACACCTCGTGGGCGGAGGTGTCCACCAGCCCAGTCCTCTGTGCTCTGCCACCTTCCTGGCCACTGGCAGCATTTTGCTTGGAAGGAGACAGTGAATAACTGTTTCCCAAGATTTCTGCCGAAGATGGGATTAGAAAAGTCGGACAAGGAAGGGCAGACTTTATAGGGGAAGACCAGAGAGGAGGACAAAGGAGGTACCCAGACATGACCGGGTCCTGTGATGTGCAGGTGGCTTCCCACACCCGCCTTGTGCTCATAACTGCTCTGAGAAATGCAAGCTCATAACTCTGATTTCACTTGGGGGAATGGAGAAGCGTCTCGGCAAGAATCCTCCCCCACTTCCGAAAAGACAAGGACAAAAGCAGAGCCGGGTGTCCCCGAACGGACACTGGGAACACTGGGAGGGGCTCCAGTGAGTTGTGGAAGCTTCCAGATCAGACCCCAGTCTCATCCTCCTGTCACCTGTGAGCTCCTGACTTTCCTGGGCCCACATCTCTCCCGTCTGCCCCCGCCCTCGCCCCACCACCACCAAGTGATTGTGCAGCCCTGGACGTGATACCCCGGTTCCCACCAGGAAGCAGAGAGGTTGCCCTGTGTGGCCTCCGGGGTCTTTTCCAGCTCTCCGGGCTCTGCCGCTGATGGTGGCCATGGCAGCTCTGTTGTTAGCATCTCACTCCCCACACATCTGGCCCAACATCCCCATCAGGCTGGCGCCAGAAGCCCCCACCCCTCCGCCCAGCCCAGGTGCACTGTTCTCAACAGGGGTGGGCAAAACTGAAAAGTATGCGTTCCTCTTTCTTGTCCCAGAAGAATGGGTCTTGCTATATACTTTGCATGTGTCTGAGCAGCGAAGGTTGGAGTGAGGGAGAGTAGGGGGGTGAGATAGAAAGAGGGGGCTTTTGTGCCAGGTTGGCATGGAGGGGGGACGCTCAGGGATGTCACAGGAGAAAGGGATGAAATTCACTTCAGGAAAGGAGCCTACCGTGGGGTTGGAGGGGAGCCTACTTTCTCCAGACTTTGTGCCTCCCCCCTACATGCCTCCACACGCCACCCCTCCTTCCCTTCTCTCCTGTTAACAGGGGGCCTGCGTAGTAGCCCCAGTTAAGAATCAGCGAGAAAGGATGAGCTCGCGTTCTCTCCAGAAGCGAACTCTTGGAAGAAGAGATGTGCTCGCTTGCCTCCTTAAGAAATAGTTTACATTCCATCCTAATTCCCGCATCTCTCATTTCCTACAGGGATTTAGGAGGAATGACATACGCCTGTGTCAGAGCCCAGTCTCTGTAATGTGGGGTCACACAGTCGTCGCTTGTGTACTGTAATGCCCGTCTGATGACAGGAGAAGCCCATCTTTTCCCACTCTCCCCGCCCGCCTTTCAGAGCTGTTGCCATTTCTCTGGGCAGAGGCGCTTTGGGAGTTGGTCCAAGTGTGTGGCTCTCGGTCTTGTTGACCTTATTTAGCCCCCTCTGTAAATCGGCCCCCAGACATCTGCTCCCTGCAGCATCCTAAGGACTGCAGGATCCCTGGCTAAAAAGTTGGAAGCCCCAAGTCCAAGTCCTAACCTAAAGCACACCAGCAGGTCTCTCTGAGGCTCAGTTTTCGCGTCTTGAGAATACTGATGACATCACCTGCTCCCCAGTTGCTATGGAGATTTGTAGGCTGAAGTGAAAGAGCCCCTCAGTAGCCCTGTCTTAGGGAAAGAGAGGAGAAACAAAACCAAGGAGACACCAGGTCGGACCAGGGAAGCCACAGAGTCAGATATGCAGGGATAGCCTGGGAACCCAGAGTCTGATGACGTAGCAGGACTCCCTGTCATTGACCTTGCTGGCTGAACACTGTGATTCCTTCTGCTGCAAGGATAGAGAGGAGTTGGGAATTTAGCACCCTCAGGTCCACGAGTCCTTTAAATGCTTTATGGCTGTTACTAAGCAGGTGACCCCTGTCCAGTGCTGGGTGTTACAGAAAGCAGCAAAATCAACAGAAATAGTTTTTTTTTGTTGTTTTTTTTTTTTTACCTCTCCAGCCCTGGGTACGTAAGGTGCCATCTAGACTTGAAAGATTAGTATATAAGGAGGACCCAGTCCTTTCTTGTTTGGGAATTTAGCTGTATGAGTTGCAGCTAAGTGTCAAAAGGCTGATTAAAATATCTTCTTGTCCAGGGTGGATGGTGAGGGCCTTTCAATGGATGTACTCATGAAAAATGCGATCAGTTATATTTATGAATGTGAAATGTTGGTTACATGGAAGGAAACTCTATCCATACGTGCATATTGTAGGGTGACCTTTGCGTGACCTTGCGTCACCTTTCCAAGGAGAAAAATCCAGATTGTAAGAGTAAACTTTCTCCTTCCCAGTACTCCAAATGGCTGAATTTATTCTCAGTGTTGAAACGTCATGGTCTCCCAAGTCAAAATTGTTGACTTACACAAGTATCATAAGGAGTGAGTGTGGCGCGTCAAATCTCTTGGTTCTTAATTTATTCTATGATTGGGCTTTAGTAAAAATAACTGTAGTATTCTATGACACAGAGGGCTTCCATTACGCTATTTCCTCTTATTAAAATTCTGTAAGGATGTACATTATTATCATGCAATTTGCTGGGACCCAAGACTAGGACACTATACAGCTCAGGCCGTGCACGCAGGGTGTCCACCCTGTGACCAGGGCTCTTTTGCCTTCTCTTGTTGTCTTTCCAGCCTGCAACATTTGCTTGGAAGGTAACCCAGCATTTCCTGGGGCCTGGTGGTCTATACTGCAGTCCCAATTTCTCCCGTGGAGAGGGCAGGAGAAAGGTCCTCAGAAATATCAGGTCTAGTGACCTGGGCTCGTTTGAACAAGAACAGCCGGGTTTCTAGAAGCAGTGGAGACCTGGGCGTGGAGGACGTGGAGTTGCAGGGCAGGGCAATGTTAGCTGAGGGTCCTAACTTTCCCGTGGTCGGTCTGTCAGTGTGAATCAGAGAATGTTCCATGCGCTGGGGCCAGAGCCTGCCCTAACCATCTGCTGGCCCCATGTGCCTTTGCCCCTCTGTGGAAACCCAAAGAACTGTCAGTGTTTGATTCTGGTTTGGGGCTAAAGTTACAAAGACAAGGAAAACAGACCCAACTCAACAGAGAGGGGAAAAAATCTTTATAGTCATTTGGGGAAAATTCCACATATTGTAAAAAACTATTTTTCACTAGGTCTTCATATCTTACATATGTCTTAAAATAGTAGTGGTTTTTGGCATATAAACAGCCTTAGAAAATCAGTAGTAAATATATTTTTTAAATGTCCCCCAAAATTCTATTTTTACAAACCCCACAAAATGTTCACCTATGGCTGTAAATTTCCTCCCCAAATTTACCTATTTGGGTCTTCCTTTTTCCCTTGCTCCCTCACCATGGGTCCTCAAAACCAATCAACTTTTTGAGCTTCCATCCCCAGCTTCTGAGCGTGTCCTGGGTTTAGAAGACAGATGAGAATGAATGAGACAGATAAGGACTCAGCAGGAGGTTTTTGGGAGAGGGAGGCCGGGATTGGTACATTAGCTGCTAATCTAATAAATGGAAATGCGAGGTAGGGCTATTTTCTCCCATCCAAGTACTAACCAGGCCTGACCCTGCTTAGCTTCCAAGATCAGATGAGATCGGGAGCGTTCAGGGTGGTATGGCCGTAGACATGGTCTATTTTCTTATAGGCAGGCCCTGTCTAGCAGACTAGAAAAAAATAGCTTTAACTCTCTATGTCTCGGATTGTTATTCCCTAAAATTAAACTAATGTCTGAGATGTAAGTCTGCTAACGGCATCCAATTTTTCGTAGAACGTCTTCGTTTCATTCGAGAGATGAAAAGGAAGCTCTGGTTCTGCCAACTGTGTGGCCTCTGCCAGCTCATTGAACAAAGCCAGCTTGTCTTATTTGCTCTCGGAGGTCTTTCCGGGTCTAACGTTCTGTCCTAACGATGAATCTGTGAATCCAGAAAGGGAATGCATTGTTTAATGAAATAAAAAGTATTAAAACGATTTAATTTCATCGACCTCAGCTTGTCTCTCAAGATTGATTCTGCTGTCAAATGACTTCACTATAGGAAAGAAACTTACATATAGAGCGCACTTACTTTTCTTAGGAAGAGCTAGGATTTCAGTGGGGAGCTACGAATCCAGAGATATGAAAGAGTTAGTGCCTTCCTTGAGCAGTAACTCAAATTCTCACCACGGGATTTTAAGAGCAGTATTGCAAGCTGTCTGCCTTCCAGTGATTGATATTTCCTTCTCCAACCAGATTACAGTTCAATGAAATTCCCTTCTGTGAGTTGAACACTGACCTCCTGGTGTACTTAACCCTTAGGCAGCATTCATTTATTAATACCTCATCTGGGGTAAGCACTTCATTACCCAAGCCTGGTGGACTTCTTTTGACCTATCATACGTTTAGAAACTGTTCTGCTCATGAAACAGTATTCTCGATAATTCTGTCTTCGTAGTAATCCGTCTCGGTGAGTAATGTAGAATTTTTAAAAGAAACTAGAACAAAGAGAGAGCATGCACAGATGCTCATCTAGTAATTTCACCAGCCATATAGATCAAGTTTGCAGTGAAGCCTCATTTTAAAAAGATTCTGGTATTTAGAAGACAGTATGGATTGGATTGAAAAGCTCATCCTAAGTTCATTTTACGCTACACTGGTTTTGACACAGATGTCTTGATTTATTACTTGAATAAATAAAGCCTGAGATAGCAGAATGGGTTTCGAATCCTTTTCGTCTTGTGATTTGCCTTGGTGTTCCCATGACAACGTTCCCTCATTCCTTTTCTCTTCTTACTGCTTCCTGCGACATTCATACAAGTCGTGGGTCGACCCAAATCCTGTGGGTCGTTGTATAGGTGCTGCCCTCACGGAATTCCACGCATCTCAGCACCTCCGTCTACCTATAGGAAGAAGAGGGCAGAGAGCGCATGAAGGACTGTACCATTGGTGTCTCTGTGACATACAGAAAAGCCATTGGATTGGGAGTCGGACATAGAAGTTCAGGGTAGCTGAAGAAGGCCAAGTCTCTGTATTCTTATCCGTCATGTGAAAAACGACTAAGCTGTTTGGTTTCTTCCCCTCCAGCTCTGTGATCCTAAGTCGGTCCTTGCCAATCCATTTGTGCCTGTGTTTGTGAAAATGCAACCAAAGCTACAGCTTTTAGAGGCAAATTTTTAAAAGTCCGTCGTGTTGGGAAATCTCTCTGTGTTTGGGAAACACTTTTATTGGTAAAATTAAATGTCTCTGCAGTATCCAGAGGAAAAAACAGAAACAAAAATAAATAAATGAATGAATTTTAAAAATTTATGCCAATATATACACAATTTCCTCATCTCAAGTATTACTTGAGGTTTGACTGGAGAGATTTGGACGCAAAGACTGAAGTTGAGTTTTTTTATAGCTATACCAATAGGAGTTGCAGGGTTTTTTTTTTTTCCTTGCATGCTAAAAGGAAATAAACAAACTTGCTGAAAGGGATTGGTATTTGTTTTTGGTCTCTTGAATCAAATATTCAGCAAAGGGAATATTGGAAATCAGTTCCAGTCCGGAATTGAGATTTAGAATGATACTGGGAGGCCGAGGAGGGCGGATCATTTGAGCTCAGGAGTTCGAGACCAGCCTGAGCAAGAGCGAGACTCCATCTCTAACAAAAATAGAAAAAATTAGCTGGGCATGGTGGCTCATTTCTGTAGTCCCAGCTACCCAGGAGGCTGAGGCAGAAGGATTGCTTAAGCCCAGGAGTCTGAGGTTGCTGTGAGCTAGGCTGACACCACGGCACTCCAGCCCGGGCAACAGAGTGAGACTTTGTCTCAAAAAAAAAAAAAAAAAGATTTAGAATGATGGAGAAACTCGCTCTCACTCATCTGGAATCAGTTCCAATGAATCGTCTCAGTTTAACTTTCAAGCTTTGTGCTCTTAAATAAACATCTTCCATCATTTGGAGATTTAGTTAGGACTCTTAGTTATATAAAATAGAAACGCTTGACTCTACTTAATCTCGAATGAGGGGGGTTCGTTATAAGAACACATACGTGTTTACATATGTAGGGTCTTGCGGAACCCACAGACAGAGAGGACTCGTTAGAACCAGGGGCTCCAATGCATCAAGGCTCTTTTTCATCTCTCTTCTCTTGTCCTCTGCCCCTTTCTTCAAGCTTTTCTGAGTCACTCTTTCTCTTTCTGCACATCTGTTTACCCTACTCCCTACTCCACAGGGAGGAATATATATGGCCACCGCAATACCCGTGTTTAGCTCTCTTCTCTTTAGAAGACAATCCAGGCCAAGACTGGAATCCCTTAGGCCTGATTCACAGTCCCCTGGGAAGAGGCTCCTTGGTCCAGGGTGGGTGGGTGCCCACCCAATCTACTATGGCAGTAGTGGGGGTGGGTGCAGCTCACATTGCACTATCCGGTGTGCTGAGAGCCTGAGGTGGCTGTGCCATGTAGGTCGGGGAAAGGGACAATTCCTAGAAATTGATGGGGAGTGGGGTGGGGAGCAGAGGGGCAAATACAGACAGCCAACCCAAGAAATGACCCCAAATACATCGAAAGAGTTGTCAACTGGAATTGCTTTGCAATTGCTTTGTATAAATGTCCTATCTTAGCCCTCTCAGATCTTAGGGAAGCCGGATTTTATAGCCTTTGGGCAGATTTTTAAAAAGAGCATCGCTGAGCTGAATATTATATTATTGTAGAATCAAACCATTGCCTAATGTAATTTATAAATAGATTTGCTTCCACAATCTGCTACTGGTTATGATATAGTAAAATATCCTCTTTTAAAGACTTACAGATCTATAGAGACTATAAGATGCTACCAGATTTACAGACACAAGTCCATAGGTAAAAGTAGGTCGTACAGTGAGCAGATTACCGTCGCAGATTCTGCGTGTGATCTCTTCAACCTGATATCAGCTCACTGGGATCCCTGACTCAGTGTTCGAGAAGGCAGAACAACAACAAAACAGTGAAGCTAAGCCACTTTCCTTGAATTGGGTTACACGAGTCCTTGAACTGGGAACCATATCGATGAAAAACAAAAGATGGGCAAATGAAAGAATGATGGCTACATACAGTTGACATTGCTGGGCAGTTTCAGGGCTGCGTTTTTAGGAAGTTCACTTTCCTTCATTCTAAAGTTGTCAACAGCTGCGACTCTTTTTTGGCCGCCCTTGGTGTTGTGCATATTTCCTGTGATTATATTTAGTCAATCTTAACTTTTTGGAATTTCACTTTCAATTTTCAGGATGTGTGATTTTGCGTTAACCTTTCAATGACCAGGTCCAGCAGATGATGAGGTAGAAAGCCCCAGGACATTATTCAGGCACTTGTAATGTTTTATCACGTGAAAAATCTCATTTTATCTGCAAGGAGCTTGGTTGCCCTCCGTTGAGTTCTCAACCTGAATGTATGATGCGGTAGCAATTACAATATCAACTCACTTACCAGCGGAGGTCTCAGGAGAGCTTATCTGTAAATACTCAGTCTTCTTCCATAAAGGATTTCCAGTGCCTTATAATAACACAAATAATAAATAAAAATAATAATGAAAAGTAAATTGTGATAAACAGTTAAGTTTAGGAAAATGTATAAATAAAAGTCAAAATCAAGGAAAGATCAGAAAGAGAACCCAAAAGACATGCCATTTATAAAGGCTTACAGAGCTGGTATGTTTGAAAGCCAAGTTTGGCTCTGTGGTCTCCAGCTGTCCAAGCTAAAAGAGTCATGTGTTTATCTACATAGTTCTAACTGTGAAAAGTTGGGGGAGATGTGGTAGCACTTGTCTGTGGTCCCAGCTACTCGGGAAGGTGAGACCGGTGGATCCCTTGAGCCCAGGAGAGTGAGGTTGCAGTGAGCTATGATGACGCCACTGCACTCTACCCAGGGTGACAGAGTGAGACCCTGTCTCAAAAGAAAAAATGTAGACTCCCCCCCCGAAAAAAAGAAGAGGGGGAGGGAAGGGCAATTTTTAACATGTTTCACAGAAATTAATTCTGCAGAGAGCAGAATTAATTCCCTTAGGAAACTGAATTTTGCTTGCCCTTTAAGGCAACAATTTAAAAAATAACATATTGAATAAAAAATGTTTTAACAAGCTTTTAATATTTACTGTTTTTCTGTTTCCTTACACATTATATACACAACATAATTTAATTTGATAACATCAGTAATCACTACAAAAGCAGGCAACGCTTGCTGGTACCTTTAGACCTGTAAGACCATTTGCCTTTATACTTAATTTCTTAATATGCCTCTCCCCTTTCAGTCCTCTACTCTCTGAGGGTTTTTGTTTGTTTGTTTGTTTTTTCGTTTTTTTTTTTTTTTTTGGTTTTGGTTTTCAGTAATATTTCAATGTCCCCCGTGCAGGCCTATCTAATCTATCTCCTCTCACGGTTATTACTGTGCCTACCTCTAACATCCTTTCTTTAATCCAGCACAGGCCTGGAAATCAAACAATGAATTTGTTTCAGTTGTAAGACAATTATGTTAATTATGTAAAATACAAGCCAAAAGGCTCCGTGTGAGGGGGTTGAATGCTCAACCCAGGGAGAAATTCTCATGCATTCTGTTAGGGATTTTTTTCCTTCTGATTTTGTCTGTTCAGTGATGATACTCTTGCGTTCTAGGGCTAAGGTTACATTCTGGATGAATCTGGTTACTGAACAAACAACTTCTGGATTCATTCATTCAGTAGATATTTATTGATCACTGACTACAGGGTAGGCACTGTTCTAGCAGTGAGAAGGACAAATAAGGTTCTTGCTGATATATTCTCATAGGAGCAGGGATTGGTCAACAAGACAGGAACAGAACAACATCAGAGCCTTGGTGGCAAGTGCTTGGGAGAAAATTTTAACAGAAGTGATGCGGTGAGAGGCAGTAGAAAGGATACTTTAGTTTGTGTGATGAGAGAAGGCCACATAGAGCAGGTGACATTTGAGTGGAGATGTGAATGACAGGGAAGCACCAGCCCTGGGAAGACTGGTCCCCACACTTCATATTGGTAAGGCGCTGAACTGTGAGGTTGTCCAAGTTGGTGACTCATCAAGCAAAGGGTGGTTCACATTGTTGGAACATCAATCCAAAGTGGAATGAAATTCCAAACTATCTTTGGGGTCATAAATTTAGCCTAGTGGTGTTTATATAAAACTGTGTTTTTCTTATGATGCAGACTGATGTTTAAAAAGTTCTTGGGTGGGCCCGTGGCCAAGGAATTACAGTAATATTTCTCTTTGGTGAGTTTATTGACTGAGTTTTTCTAGACCTACTTTGTGAATAATCTTTGTGAATAATGTCCCCCCAACTGCATTAACTATTCCCCTAGAGAACTAGCTCTACCCTATGCCTTAAACAATCTAGAAAGAAATATTTTCAACTGAAATAAATCATTCCTACTTTTCTTGCCATTTTAGAAAGTTAATGGCACAATTCTTACTTTTCTCATGCTCACCTTTTTTCAGTAAGTGAACTTTTTCTCATAGTCCTTTGCAACTACCCTTCAGCCATCTTTTTATACTGTTTTGTGAATCACATATGGCTGGCACCTGCCTTTGTTCATTTACTGTGCTGTCTCATTTGTAGCTTCTGAAGCTCTTAGGGGAAAAAGCATTTCGTAAATCTAATTAGGAGCTATGCATTAAAAGTAAAAGCAGGAATTATATTGTGGACGACCTGTAAGTTACTTTATGCATCATTAAATTAACTTATTAAGTGTTTCTGTAGGTCCTTTATAAAGCATAAAACAGGGAAGATTCTTTTTCTGCTCTCTGCAAGCTTGAAGTTTAAGGAAGATAAATATATACATGCAAAGAGGCATTTTAAGACATATACAAAATAAAGCATCAGCAAAATCAGTAATAATCTGTGTAGCCCTGCAGAGGGGTGAGGGTTGAAAAAGAAAAGTTGTACAAGTTACTATCTGGATATCATAATTTGAGGAGAAAAGTCACCATCTCTTTTTCCATTTAGTCAAAGGGAGATTCTCAATGGAGACAGACTTCAGGGGTCATTAGAGTGAAGGAAGAAAAGCTTACTGAATTGAAAGAATGCAAAGAGAATTTGAGTTTCGACTTCTCCTGGCTTCATATGTGATTTTCACAATTCATTAAGAAGGAACAGAAGAGCGAAGTGATCATATGTGCATAGAGCGAAATCTGTTTTCCAACCTGAAAATTAAGATTTATTGTTTGTAAAGTTACACCTTTTCTTCAAAAGCATAAAAAATAAATTAAAAATAGTAAACTACATATATGGCAAACAAAACAAAAAGTCTGTGAAACGAAGACGATATTTCAGCATTAAAAATACGCATCATTTAGTACAACGCTGCAGAATTTGAAATCAGGGCCAGCAAACCCGGACCTCGATCACCATGTCGATACATGAGAGAGGGGTGACAGCCACCAGATCTGCAATATTTCTCCTCACCCTGGAAGGTTTCCTTTCCCAGGTGCCAGGCAGTGATGGCAGCTTGGTAAGGCCACCCTGCAAGACGTTGCTAAGAGACGGCAGACACACAGGAACGGGATGTGTAAATTTGATCCAAGTCGGTGAATCTGAAGCTGTTTCCTGGTCAGAGCACGCGGGGAGCTAGGGAGATGGGGCTGGGCTTAGAATGCGTCTCTGAATGAGGCCTCTTGTGCAAGGACTGCAATCTTGACGTGGCACATAAACAATTTTGGTGTTTGGACGGCAAATCAAAGCAAGCGGTCCGGTTGGGATCGCGGGCTGTGACCCCCGAACACAAATGAGGTTTAGAAATTTGTGACACTTCTAACAATATGTCAGTTCACAAGAGTAAATGTACAGATTGGCTTTTCTGCCTCTTTGCCTCCCAGACAAGATGATTATTAAGACCTCTTAGGCGTAGCTTAATCATGAAGACGGGCTGAAGAATGCATAGCGTTCATTTCTCTCCTTTTGCGGGCTTGCCTTTGCTGCAGGCGGAACAGTCTTTGCCTTATGAAAAAAAAAATGAATTCTTACTCTGTTGAGAACAGGAAAAAGAACAAAATAAGTTACTCATGAACCGTAAGTTCTAGCAGGTATGAAAATTCAACCTGTCATCAACATGCTCATAGAAAGAGCCATTTCATTATTCTTATTCAAATCACATTCAAATCTAGCTCCAGATCTCCATCCTACTGGACTAGCAAGAAATTCAGTCTCAGATAGTCTCAGGGTTCCCCGTCCACTAAAGTTGCGTCAAGGGTCAGGAAGTTTCTAGGGTACAAAAGCGTCCATGCGTTTTTGCATTCACTCGGTCCCTTCAACACAAGGTCGGTGTAGCCCAGTGTGGAAGAGCATAGACTCTGGAGCCCAAGGCCCTGGGGGGTAAGCCCTGGGTCTTGGGTAAACTACCTAATCTCCCCATGCCTCAGTTTCCCCATCTGTAAAAATAGAGGCGACATGAGTACCTACCTAATAGAAAGTAAGGATTGACTTGTAATACATAGAGTACTTGGAACCATGTCTGGCGTGGTGTGTGCATACCCTTGCTTTGATCACCAGTCCTCCATACACCCTCGTTTTTGCTCAGCTGCTGCCCAGCCCAGGCCGTACGCTTCCAGATCTGGCAACTCCACTGCTTCCGGGTCCTGCAGGGGTTCGAGCAGCCGGGAGCCCAGCCAGGGCCTGGATTCTCTCTCTTCTCTGTATGTCTAAATAGAAATTACTTTTTCTTACCTACCCTCCATCTTTCAGTATAAAGATAAAGGTTATTGTTTTCTTTGTTCAATCATAAATTCTGTGTTCTATATAGAGAATATGTTAATTCTCTACGAATTCATCATTCGCTGCAGTTCAGAACCGATGGGACCTTGAAAACAAGAATATTATTGAGGCTAGGAAATATTCAGCAAAACAAGAGCTCTCTATAGAGGGAAGAGTGAAGTCATGCGCGTTGGGGGCCTATGACAAGGTTAAGAAGTGGGAGGCGGGAATACCAAAGCCTGCAAAATTCTGACTAACTGCATGAAAGTCATTTCGTAAACACACCCACCTGTCCCTCACTTTCTGCCATTCCCTGCCTAGGCACTCGCTGCCTTCGAACAGCCCGCCCTCCCCACCACCACCGGGGTTCATCAAGATTCTCTTTCTACCTCTCTCCGGGCCCAAGCCAAGGCCCTCCGTCCCCTCAGACTTCTTAACAGGTATCCCTTTCTCCTCTCTGTCCAGAGCACTTGTCATTACCGCTTCACTGTCTTCTACGCAAGGGAAGTGTCTTCACCCATAAACCCCCCTGAGGTGGAGGGCACTGAAGGGCTTGGCTTAAAGAGAGGGGAGCTAACAAAAAAAAACAGGAGAAAATCCACAAGTTCATGATAATAAATTACCCTGAAACTCAAGGATAGTTTGAAGAGAGTTTATTTATTTATTTATTTATTTATTTATTGTTTTTTTGAGACAAGGTCTCACTCTGTTGCCCGGGCTAGAGTGCCGTGGCGTCAGCCTAGCTCACAGTAACCTCAACCTCCTGGGCTCAAGCAATCCTCCTGCCTCAGCCTCCCAAGTAGGTGGGACTACAGGCACATGCCACCACGTCTGACTAATTTTTTCTATTTTTAGTTGTCTGGCTAATTTCTTTCTATTTTCAGTAGAGACCCATCTCACTCTTGTTGAGGCTGGTCTGGAATTCCTGACCTCAAGTGATCCTCCTGCTTCGACCTCCCAGAGTGCTAGGATTACAGGCATGAGCCACCATGCCCAGCTTGAAGAGAGTTTAAAAAGAAAAATAAAATACTACTAAGCCAGGACTGCCTAGCCTAAGTAGAAGAAAGAGTGAAAGAAAATTTGGATGTTACAAAAATTAATGGATGAAAGTAGATTGAATCTCTGGATTCAATGCCCTGGGTTCAAGTTTGCTTGGTTCGTGGTGGGTTCCAGTGACCTAAAGAATCAATCGGAGGGCTACAGGTCAGCGGTGTCCAAAGCAGAGTACACAAGACAATCCACCAGGCACAGAGAAAGTAATAGTACTTCTGCTTATATTTTTATATCTTATCTCTCTAATTTTATTTTTGTGTTATAAAATGTACATGACACATTAAATGATAGTATTAATATATCAGTCATGAATAATTATGCATATTTTGGGAGTGAATGCTCTAATGTTTTTTGCTAATGGGGTGTGGGGAAAAAAGTTTAAACGTTGCTAGGCTTATCACGCTAAAAAAAAAATACTTTCTACATGACAATTTTGTATAAATCTTATGCCTCTTGTAGGCAAAACAATCCATCCGAAATAGGGCTGGGATACCCAGAACTGTGGGCAACAGTCTATTCTGCAATACTCCTAACCAGCGGGAATTCTAGTCCTGAATTCTCACGCTACTTAAGAAGAGCTTTTTAGGGTGAGATCTGGAGTAAGATTGCCAGATTTAGCAAATAAAAATGGCAATATTTGGGACATATTGATACTAAAAAATTATTTGTTGTTTATCTGAAATTCACACGTAACTGGGATCCGATATTCTATATGACAACCTACGTTTGGAGTCAGTTCTGGTGTTGAAGGTCCAGCTAGCTGAGTGACCCTGAACAAATGACTTCACTTCTCTGAGCCTCACTTTCTTTGGACTGCTCAGTTGTGAATGTCCTTGTGATCACAGATGTGACGCACTTAGCACGGTTCCTGCACATAGTAAAGCCTCACTAAATCACTGATATTATCATGATGAGGAGCCTATTACTGTCAACACCATTTCCGGTATTTATGTACGAATCTTACCTCTTTTACTAAAAGGTGGGATCCATATGTGCACAGATGTGCATGTGGTGGACGCATCATCTGCTCAATTTTGCATAAATTCAGCTTCTGCCCAAGCACTTTTGGTGAGTCTAGCAGACTGGCTACTTGGCCGGTTCTGTCTTCCAATTCTTCTGTTCCCTTTCCTTTCCCTTGCCCCATTGGAAGAATGACATTTTGTTCTGAAGTCATTTCAAGCAAGCTAAGCCCTTGTGGAAACTGCTTTACTCAGCTTTTATAGACCAGTAGATCCTACAACATGCATGAGATTTATTGTTCATATTAAATTGAAAAGCTCCCCTGTGTAATTCTTTAAAACTACGGATGAAAATGAATGGCTTTCACTAGAGAACCACAGTAAAGATTTAATGGCATTTGCATGCAAGCTGCTGAAAGTAAATAATTGTGACACTGGGTGGCTATTGTTCTGCTGAGTCCCTAGACAGTTTAAAACAACTTGCCCTGTGGTAGCTTGACGTGCATTCAGGGTGTGCGATCGGTCTCCATCAGAACTGTGAGCTGGGTGTGACGGAAGCTTGGATATTTCTGTGAAACTATGAAGCACAACAGGGATTTGGGGGAGTGACAGGAGACGGTGGGAGGGACTTCCTGGATGGCTCACCTTTCCAGGACACCCCTTGAGAGGAAGCAAAAATGCCCAACTGAGAGCAATGCCATTTTTGCCACAATCACAGCAAGCCCGATTCCCGATGGCCTGGTCATTGCTACACCAAGCGCTTTCCTGGTCTACCCTATCAGCTCTTTGTCCCACCCCACTTCAAAAGGCAAGAGTAAAGTGAGAATTAAAAGCCATCTGAGTCTGGCTTTATTTTTTTTAAAAAGTCCCTGACCTAAGCAGCTCCTATTTCAACTCAACTATCTCTAAGTATCTCACCCTTGTCAGGTGATCTGGGCTCTCTGGCAGGTGACCCCCCCGTGCAGGCTACAGAGGAATCAAAATCAAGGAACTGGGCAGTCAGCCATGTATTCCCAGCACGTGGGCCTGAGCCACGCACTGATGAACCGGACTGAACTTTGGGGCAGGTGGAAAATCATTCTCCTCTACGTCACTGTCAGGAAGCCTTTCCCATACACCTCTTCATAACTGATGGAGGGGTTTTCCTATAGACCTCCAGGTGTTCCATGCTGAGAAGCTAAAGGGAGCTATCTGCAGTCGTTGGAAGAGATAGAGCACGCAGGCAGATGCCAGGGACATTCCTCCAAGCCGGCAGAGAAAGGTCCAGAGGGCTGGGTTTGATAAGCCCAGCGGTCACCCAGTTGGCTCAGATGGGAGGAAATGAGTCATGCAGGGGCAGCTGCTGTGGGTCTCTGGAGAGCAGGTCCTGCCTGCTTCGTCTACTCCTGCTGTGGTTCGCTTCACTTCGTAAGACAACAGCTACCGACCCGGGGCTTGAGCGACACCCTTGCTGCTGGCTGGCGACGCTGGGGGATACTCTGTGTCTGGAGCATCAAATTCTGGTTCCACCTTCTAGTTCTGTCTGCCCGTTCACGTGGGATTGCCTATCTTTCACAAGCTACCTGAGTTATGCTCAGGAGAGTTATGAGTCAGACTTTCAAGTTCAAGGAACACATGGTCAGAGGTCCATGGTCAGAGTCCAGAGGGTGCCCTTTCTCAGGGGAGGCGTTTTGGAGAACTCAATGACTCTTGGTGCAATGACGTCTTTCACTTTCCTTATCTCTCAAATGAAGTTTTGGATGAGATGATTCTGGAATTTCCTCCAACTCTCAGATTCTGGGAGCCTGAGCTGGAATAATAAGTATGAACATATTTGTGAAGCACAAGAGGGTGTGGAAACCTCAAGTGCCACTACTGTAATTATTATTATTACTATTATTATGTTTTCCTTTGAATTATCTCACAAACTAAGGCACAGCACAACACTGATGTCTCTCAATTCATAGTTGCTGCAAACTGATGAATTTTTTCAAAATGACCATTGAACGTCCACCCAAAGAATGCATCGGTCTTACAGCCTTAGCAATTAACTTTCATTCACTTAACAAATACTCATTTTCAGGCTGTGTGCTAGACATTGGGATTATCAATAATAATTTTAAAAAGACAGACCTTTCCTTGAGGTGTCCATAATCTAGCTGAGAGGACACTGAATAAGGATTAAAAGGAGGATGAGTATTACAAAGAAGGTCAAGACGCTACGGAAATGAATACTGGAGGCACCCAGTCTGGTTCGAATGGTTAGGAAAAGCTTCCTTCCAGGAGTAACTGATGACTAATAAAAGCTAACGTTTACTGAGCATTTATTATGGGTGGACATGTTATATGCATGATCTCATTTAATCTTCACAAAAACTCCATCAGGTAAATTCTAGTATTGTTTCTACTTTACAGACAGAAGAAACCAAGGCATAACAGGTGGATAAACATGCCCAAAGCTCACAGCTGGTTGGAGATAGCACCTGAATATGAGTGCGGGTCGTTGCACACCAGGTCTCTGTTGACTCTGGAGTAAAAGGGAAGCTGGATGAGTCTGGAGACAAAGACTCAGACTCTGTAGGAGCCAATGCCCTGGGAAAATTACCCTGGAAGAAAGCAGCAACCAATTGTGTGAGCTTGGGAGGGAGTTTCTTCACTGTCCCTCTGCTTTTTAAGATAGCGGTGTGTTGGTGAAAGGAAAAATCAAGGTGCTTTCTATTTCAGGAAAGAAGGAGATGGAATGGTTTACATACAGCCAGAGGTATAAGGGTTTGTTAGAATTAAAATTTCCTTAAAGGAAAATTTTCTCAGAACCGAGATGGATTGTATAATCTAATTCTCTAATAAGCCGTGAATAATAAAACTCTATAATGATTTTAATGAAATTCTACCTAGTATCTATCAAGTGGGAAATGATAAAAAAAAATTTTTCAACAAATACAGTTTAAAGATCTAATTGGTTTTATTAGTAATTCATGAATCGGGCAGCATCCCATCTAAAGATGTAGAAAGGTGCTCCACTGAGCTGAACAGAGGAGGTGGATTTTGTAGGCAGGAAAAGATGAAAGAAAGCAGATACAAGGAGCAAAAAGCAGATTGTTCATTGCAAAGTTACTTTCCTTATAGGGTTAAAGTAGAAGGAACTTTCTTATCGTGCCTGCTCAGGTAGACTGGGCCCCTTGCTATTGGTTGCTGTGAATCTCCTGTTTTTTGGGAACACTGGCCCATTTTAAAGTTCAGTTTGATTACGGGACGCCTAGCATGAGTGACTCCATTCTGGTTTTGGTCTGGTCTGTTGGGTTCTACTGCAGGAGCTCAGTCCAAAATAATGGTCCCCTATAGATTTTATTTAACATAATGATGGTAGATGTTCACTGCTTTAATTCAAGCTAAAGTCACAAGAGCATTGATTCTAGAAGGTTGTTTTTTGTTTTCAATTCTTAGAAATACATGTTTAAGGCAGATAATGAGGAAATATTAGAAAGTAGGGAGGGAAGAATTTTTGTTCCTGACATTTTTAAGCATAGCTCTGAAAGGCTTATCTTGAACATTTCTTACTACGGAGGACCTCATAACATTCAGGAGATGAATTTGCTGAGCAGAATTTATTTAGATCCTCCCAGTATTATTAGAATGTTTCTACATTATCCTCAAAAGAAGCCATTTAAGCATGTTCAGGTCCAATGTTACTCTGTTTAGGTACACACTTGAGGCATCTTTAATTATTGGGAAGTACATGCTACTAAAGCTTAATTAACTAGAAACCAGCTACCTGGAGTTCTCAATTGACTTCAATCTCTTTTTGTACTGTAAGGCTTGAGGGAAATCAACAGATTTTAAAATATTAAAAAACAAAATAAAACAAAAAACCCCAGCTCATATTTTAAGAGTAGGAAATGCCATTGTGACTATGCACCTTTGGGCCAGGATTCTGTGCCCTCCGATTCTGCTACTCTGTTACGCTCCTAGGGATGAACTTGGCAATCAGATGGACCTAGATAAAAGTATTTACTACACTCACTATTGATCCCCGGGAAAGCTATTTAATTTCTTGATAGCTAAATTCATTCATCGGCACAACAGCAATAGGAATACCTGTCTCACTGTAATGTGGTGAGAATCAAATGGATCGATCAAGGAAAACGGAGAGCCAGTTCACGATAGGTGCTCAGGAAATTGACATCATTTAAGATCAACACTTAGCCTGAGCCACCACAATGTCACAAACAACCAAAGACATGCGACATTACATTTGGTATTCTGTACTAACTCCGACAGAAAATGTAGCCTTCATCTTTTCAAAAGTTACTTGTAACCATGACAGTTCATGACATTTCAGCCATTGAAATGTTTTCTGGCTAACTCTTGGTAAGCTACAATAAAAATCAGCTAACTAGAGTGCCCAATTTAGAAAAGGTTCAGGTTAATGAAAACTGATTTTCCTGTAGTCAGAAACTACAATGTTTTATCCACAGAGAAATAGGTACATCCGCTCAATAAAATCGTCAACTCTGATTTTAGCAAAGTTTACATCAGCTGCCAAGTAGGAACTCATGCTGTTTTTCTCTGCCTTTCTGAACCAATTAAATCTGTATTCTTCAAGTCCAACTGTCTCACAGATGCCTTCTAATTAACTTCTTAGTTTTATTTATTACTGAATACCTATTAACACCTTCACTTGGAGTAGGCTATTTTTTTCTTGACTAGTTTTGAATGGTTCTGAGTTTTCTTTTCTTTTGCATTTGGGGCAAAATACATGAAAGCAGATAGCTATGACTTCTGCAAAAAGGTTGATTTTTCTCATGTGGGTCATGACGTGCATCTAGTATCATCTGTGTGAAATGCATGCTCATCTATCTGATTGGTCAGTATGGATTTAAATGTAATATAATGTCTCCCAGAGATGCGGATTTTAGGTGATAACACAGCTTCTATTATTTTTATTTTAAAAGTCATATATTTTGAAGTATATTAGTGTAAGTATATTCTATGAGTATTTTCTACTCATAGAAAATGATACTGGTTTTCTATTTATTGATAATAATTCTAAAGATTCCTTTTTAAGTTATTAGAATTAAGCTATTAGAAATTGAACAGATGGTATTCATATACGACAAAAAAATGTGCAGATGGCATTGATGAAGTGAAGCTGGGAAAACAGTTGCTACATTGTTGGTCTTAATTGCATGAGTTGGGCAAGTCATTCAACTCTTCTAAGCTTAAGTTTCCTCCTCTACAACATGAAATTCAGACCTGAGGATCACCCCGTCGCCTGTAAGCATTCTGAGTGAATAGACCGTGCTTTATCCACCTGTGTATCCCAAACACAGTGAGAGGAACACCAGTGGGGCTCAATGTGTGGCTGTAGGGACTTAACAAAGTCACTGAGACCCCTCCACTCCAGCACTCGAGATCCCTCAGGTCTATATTATTAATTTGCATTTTTATTTTCTTTTCAGTTGCTTACTGGTGGGAATATGTTATATAGCCACAACCTTGATTTTTTCTTTGAGACAGAGTGTCACCCTGTTGCCCAGGCTAGGGTGCAGTGGCATCATCATAGCTCACTGCAACCTCCAACTCCTGGGCTCAAGTGATTCTCTTGCCTCAGCCTCCTGAGTAGCTTGGACTGCAGGTGTGTGCCACTATGCCTGGTTAATGGTTCTAATTTTTGTAGAGATGGGGATCTCACTCTTGCTCGGGCTGGTCTCAAACTTCTGACCTCAAGCAATCCTCCAGCTTCAGCCTCCTGTGCTAGGATCACAGGCATGAGCCACTGCACCCAGCCAACCTTGAATATTTAAACACTTGATTGCCTTTATTTGTGACCTGAATGAACTAGGTGTAATGAAGAAAAAAAGAGAAGTCTAGGAAGTGGAAAATGGCCTCAAGAAGTTTGCAGTTGCCTTGGGAAGGCACTGAGAGGGCAAGGAAGGCAATTAGGTAATCAATACAGTCGAGTGTGGCAAATTTTACACGGCACAGGGAGGGGAAAGTTGTCAGGAAGCTTGGGTAGGAGTTGGGACATGACCTTAAGGAAAGAGGAGCTAAAGTAAGGGCTAAGAAGAAGAAAGAGTTCTTCCTATTTGTAAGGTCTGGGAAGTGGTTTTTTTAAATGCATGACTTAACAAGTTCCCCAGCAAACAATCAAAACAGTTGTACCTGTCTGCTCCTGATTCAAGCATAATATTTGCAACCGAACATACCTGTGGGTTGAGTCATTTTGTTCTTAATAGTGTGTTTTATTTTGTCTTGTCACCAGTGATTAAAATTTTAACCACGTCCCTTTCTTATGTCCCCAAACATTCAGTAACTATAAGGATCTGACCAACTAGATTACTTTATCTCTTTTGCTTGTTTCAAAGTATGGTGTGGTGTTGTGTGTGTGTGTGCGCGCATGCGTATTTTTAAGGAGTTGCCAACTATGATTGCACATATTTCTTTTTAAAAATTCTGTGTAGTTATAAGAAATTGGGAAGGGGAGAGGATACCGCTGGCGGAGGCTGGCACTGGACTGGTACCCGCGGAGCATGCCAAGGCCACAAAGGGAACCCTGTTAATGAATGTGCCCCACTGTGTTTTGTGGCTGGTTGAAAGGAGCCAAAGAAAGGGCCGGTTGGAGTAGGTAGAAGCCGGGAGCCTTCAACAAGGGGGCTGTTGTTACTTTGCCAGGGAAGATATCTAGATAACCAGGGATGGGCACCTTCTAAGCCACCTGCCATTTTTAAAGCTCATGCCCTTGCGTGGCTGGTTGCTTCCTCAGATCATCTTCATTTCCTTCTTTCCTCCGTCAGTTAACTTTATAATTAAGGAAATTATAAAGGAGAATTCCATCCTGTTAATAGAAAATAGGTGTAACCAGGAAAGAATTATGGATTGGACTTCATCATGGAAGTCTATTTCACATTTCCAAGGTCTGTTGACACTTATTAATATGTGAGTGGGGAGCTATATGAAGACCTATAGGTCTCTGGTTACTTACAGAGATAAGGAAATCAGTAATCCTACAAGTGAAGCTATAGATATCTATCTATTGGTATATAGGAGGTATTGATAGAAAAATCTCTTTATAGATATTCCTAAAGCTGCTTCTTGGAAACTCATTTCAAATTGTAAAATATTTTCTCTTTTTCAGTTTTTTTCTAGTCACCTAAAACCACATCCTCCTTAAATTCCCAAACTTCAAAATGTATTCACTTCCTTCAGCTGACATAAGGAAAGAGACAAAGCCCCTCTCAATAACAGCCTGGGTTTTCAGAGAGTTGGGGCCCTCCCAACGTCATGATACACCAAGAAGGCTGTCACTTGAAAGGTCAGCAACATTTAGGGCCGGGCTTTGGGCAAAAGCACGCATCTCAAGCTCAGAGTTGACGGCAGCCCTGCTAATCCACTGGTTCTCAGCTTCTGTCCCGTTGCTCATGATGCAGGGTTCCCTTTTTTTTGTGACACTCTGTCTCAAAAAAAAAAAAAAAAAAAAATCAAGGTTGTGGCTATGTAACGTATTCCCACCAGTAAGCAACTGAAAAGAAAATAAGAGCACAGAGCAAAGCCAGAAGTTTTCATGGTTACAAGAGACAAGAGTCTGCCAGGTGCCCTGGACAGGAGGCTGGCCCAGCGAGAGCTGAAGGGGACTCTGGCAGGTTGGGAAAAACAGAAAACGATCCCAGAGAAAGGCCTTGAACTTGCTGTGAATTGTCCCTTTATTTCCTACCTCCCTCTGTTTGTTATCGCCATAATTCATTTCCTAACCTTTCTTCTTTCTGCTGTGGGAGTGATTAAAGGTCTCAACTCAGCACTCTACAAACACAGACTTTTTAAAAATTTTTTTTAATTTTAATCGGTTTTTTTATAACCGATAACAAACTTTGCTCTCCTCACCTCCCTGCTTAGGCACTGGCGTAGGAGGAAGAGGGATCCGATCTTACCCAATAAAGTATCTTGGTCCCATTTGATATTGGTTTAAATCTCAGACTTTTCTAAAAGTTTGGATTGCTCAGGCTAATTTTTTGTTCTGGAGCAGCTGCAGCTGGAAATAGCGTGCAGCGGAGCGTGGCGTGCCCTGCTCTCCTCGCCCTTCTCATGATCTGCCATTTTTCCTTTGGGTTACACCAGCTGCGGAAGCAGCAGCAGAGCTGGGGGCCAGGGGAACAACCTTGCTCCGCAGTTAAGGCCATCGAGGGAGCCGAGACACCTGTGTGTGGCCCCTCCTCTGCTGGCCCCGGCTGCGGGCCATGTTCTGGTCTGGTTCTGGCACTGTGATGCCACAGCTGGGTGCTGTTTGACCAGAGAGGCATGCCCGTGACTTAGACTTTGGTGATTCTGTTTTTCATCTCTGCTAAAATGGAAATTTCAGCGTAGACGGCATGTAGAATTTCCATGGGCAGCGTTCAGCTTCAACACAGCTAACAGCCCAAAGCATCGCTAGGGAATAGTCAAACTTTCCCCAAATTTTTATTCCACATTATAATATAGTATGTCATATAATTTTATATATGTATTATATTATAAGTATATATATAAATGTATACAACCATAACCACAATCAGGAAACAGGACAGTTACATCATCCCAAAACTTATTGGTGCTAACCATTTATAATGATACTGTCTCCCCACTCATAATCCCTAGAAACCACTGATTTGTTCTTCAACACTATAGTTTTATCTCAACTAAGTTATTTCATGTATCAATATAGTTTTGTTCCTTTTTATTGCTAAACATTCCATTCATGGATGTACCATAGTTCGTTTATCCATTTACTCTTTGAAAGACATTTACGTTGTTTCCAAGTTTTGGTGATTATAAGTAGAGCTGCTGTAGGCATTCGTGTGCAGGTTTTTGTGTGAACAAAAGTTTTCAGTTCTCTAGGGAAAAGACAAGGAGGATTGCTGGGTCATATGCTAAGTGTATATTTAACTTTAACAAGAAACCGTCAAATTGTTTTTTAGAGTGTCTCTTCCATTTTGCACTCCCAACAGTGATGTATGAGAGATCTAGTTTCTCCACATCCTTGCCCGTATCGTGTATTTTCATTATTTTTTATTTTTTCCATTCTAATAAATGTGTAATGGTTGCTCATCATGGTTTTAGTATGCACTTCGCTAATGGCTATCCTTATAACCTCTTTGGTAAAGTAATTGTTCCAATCCTTTGCCTACTTTTCTCTTTGCTCATGTGTTGTTCTTTTCTCTTCGTTGAGTTTTGAGTGTTCTTTATATATTTAGTATACAAGTCCTTTGCCTGATATGTGACTTGCAAATAGTTTATCCCAGTCTGTAACTTGTCTTTTCATTATCTTCACAGTGTCTTTCACAGAACAAAAGGTTTCATTTTTTGTGAAATCCAACTTATCATTATTTTTCTTTTATAGATCATGTTTATGGAATATCATGTATAAGAACTCTTTGCCTAACTCTTGATCATAAGATTTTCACCTGTTTTCTTCTAGAAGTTTTGCAATTGTAGGTTTTACATTTACATCTATGATCCATTTTTAGTTAATTTTTTTAGCAAATGTTTAGCAAGATCTGAAGGAGAGGCCAAGACAGCAGGAAGAGCCGGGGCAGGGGTGGCTGTTTCCATCCACTATGAAGTATTTCAATGTTTTAACAGCTAGTATAACCAAACGTGTAGAAATCAGCTGAAGATCAGTCCTGCATCCTGCAAAGGAACACAGAAGGCGTGGCCAGAGCAGTAGGCAGAGGTTCTGTATCATGGAAGCCTGAAAGGTTAGTTGTGTCTGCTGTTGCTAAGAGGAGGCCACGTAGAAAGGTTGACAAGAGGTTAAGAGAATTTCTATGGAAAGACGGAGGTGAAACCAAATTCTGTAATAGTAGGTCGAAGAGCGAATGAAGAGCAGTATGCATGCACTACTGTTTGAGAGATCTGGCTGTGAACAAGAGTAGACAATGAGGCGGGAGATGGAGGAATGTGTAGGGACAGTAAAACATGTCCACACTTCAGGGAGAGCAATTCATGGAGAAGGCGAGAGTTAAATCAGCATCAAGAGCTCATCAGACCCTAACGAGAGGCAGGCTGGCTTATAGGCTGGGTGACAGCAAGATGAAAGATCACAGCCTTGTCTGAGAGCTTCTAATGTCTCAACAAAGTGCAAGCCAAGGCCATCACCCACAGCCCGGCAGAAGAACCCAAGAGAGTTTTTGGAGCAGAACCATCTTCTACCTGACCTGTTTTTGTGAATTTGTACACAGTGAATCTCTTTATTATATATACTTTCTTACCTTTCTGTTTCTTTTTATTTTTGTCTTTGTTCACTTATTTGAATCTTTGCAACTAAGGGGTTAACAAGAAATATTCAGGTATATTTACGCCAGACAGATATCAGTGTTCACTTAGCTTCAGAATATGGAAACTAGCAAACCAGGGATGGGGTTTGGAATAGCTGATGAGGGAGCCAGACAGATAAGGAAAAAGCGCACAGACACGATATGTATTTTGGAGCCTTAATGGAATGTTTGCTGCCTGTTGAAATTTGAAAATGATAGCAACTGCTTTGCTAATATGGCTTCTATTTAGACATATCTTAGTTTGCCCGTGCATTTTTTTTCGTGCTAATTAGATTGCGTACATGGAATTTGTCCATTCTTTCCATCAAGAGCCTTCTCTTTTCCTTGTAATTGTACAACGTGTTAAAACTCTGACTTCTCTTCTACTGAGAGGAACAGTTCCAAGATATATTTTAGATGAAACCCACATATTCAGACCCAGATTCTGCCTGGCTTGATCCATGACATTATAGGAGGGTAAACTTTATTCACAAACCTGTATCCTAACAGGGTGCCCAGAGGCCATGACAAGTTTCCTTTGTGGCTTTTGAGTTTTACATTGAAATAATATCTTTTGTCTGCTTGTATTTGAAAAAGATGAAAGGGAAGGAAGTTATCCCATTGGGCAGTTGCTGTAAATGATTGCATTTAAATGGGATTAAAACTCCAAGAATAGCAACTAGGGGGTACAGCATTTAACATCAAGGAGGGAAAAAAAATCAGACCTACATACATAGATTTTCAAGATAGTAAAATTCATTCCAGTAGAATGTTATCTTTAATAAGGCACGTAGCAGCATGTTTAGTGCAAGACCAGATAATTTGGGGGAGCAGAGTGTTCCCTTGATATATACATCAGCATGGCTAAATGTCACACTGCACTGGATTCTGCGCCTACCTTTGTTTGGCGGAAGGGTTTTCCAGTCACGTTTAAAGTAATCTGAATGCAGGAAAAGGAATCATTGCAGAGATTAAATCTCTGTGGCCACAAGTCACAGAATGAGGTGTGGGTTCAGTTGGGTTGGGAATCGCAACCCACTGCTCCCAATTGTGTCACTTTGCTTTGTCAACACCCTTCATCACGAGCAACAGCTGCACTTACCCTTTTTAAACCTTTTTGCCTTTTCTTGATGTGTTGAGGTTGAAAAACATAGCTTAGTCCTTTCACCCAGGACTAGTGATATAGATCAGTGGGCAAAAGTCTACAAGTCATCTAGGAAGTAAATGTGCCATTAGTTATGTATGTACTTCCTCTGCAATAACCCTCTTCAATTAGACTAAACTATTCTCTGAAACATAACAACTCTTGAATTTCAGTGCATTAACACAACAAAAGTTGACTTCTTCTTCTTTTTTTTTTTTTTTTTTTTTTTTGAGACAGAGTCTCGCTCTGTCACACGGGCTAGAGTGCCGTGGTGTCAGCCTAGCTCACAGCAACCTCAAACTCCTGGGCTCAAGCAATCCTTCTGTCTCAGCCTCCCAAGTAGCTGGGACCACAGACATACGCCACCATGCCCAGCTAACTTTTTCTACATATATATATTTACTTGTCCAGCTAATTTCTATCTTTTTTTTCTTAGAGACGGGGTCTCATTCTTGCTCTGGCTGGTCTTGAACTGCTGACCTTGAGTGATCCTCCCACCTTAGCCTCCCAGAGTGCTAGGATTACAGGTGTGAGCCTCTGCGCCCAGCCAAAAGTTGGCTTCTTGCTCATGTTAATCAGGTAAAGAGATCAAGAAAGTGTTACAGAAGATTTTTACTGCCTCTGCCCAGAAGTGATGTACACATCTCACATTGACTGGGACGGTCACAGTGCACTGTATGTAAAGAGGCTGAGTGTGTATTCTTCCATGAGCCCAGGAAGAAGCAAAAAGGATAGAGTGAGCATTAGAAGTTTCTACCACAAATTTTCTTTCTCCTGCCAACATACATCATCTATCCATAATGTATAATATATATGATATTCTTTTTTTTTTTGAGACAAGGTCTTGCTCTGTTCCCCGGGCTAGAGTGAGTGCCGTGGCGTCAACCTAGCTCACAGCAACCTCAAACTCCTGGGCTCAAGCAATCCTTCTGCCACAGCCTCCCGAGTAGCTGGGACTACAAGCATGCGCCACCATGCCTGGCTAATTGTTTCTATGTGTTTTTTAGTTGGCCAATTAATTTCTTTCTATTTTTAGTAGAGACGGGGTCTCGCTCTTGCTCATGCTGGTTTCAAACTCCTGACCTTGAGCGATCCTCCCGCCTCGGCCTCCCAGAGTGCTAGGATTACAGGCCTGAGCCACCGCACCCGGCCTATATGATATTCTTATTTTCTGATTTGGTTTAAAGTTTCCCAAGCCTAGAATTGCAGGTATATCAGGATTAACTATTGTTTGTGCTATTAGATGTCATTAAGGGTTATTCATCTCCAAGGAGGAAGAAACACAGGGAAGTGGGTCGGGAAGGGACACATAGGGGACCTCAGGTGGCTCTATAAAGTGTAATTTATCTTAGAAACTTTTGAAGTGAATAAGATTTGATTGGATAAACCTGGACAAAGTGTATGGGTGTTCAACGTATCATACTCTATTTTTGTTATCACACACACACACAAACATCCTGAGTATCCCTAATACCTCTACTTCCGGTCCTGACAAGGGGAGACATTGTCCCTTTTTGCCCCTTAGGTGATGCACCTGGGGGGTGTAGAAAGGCTGGAATGGAACAGAGGGGACAGAGCACAGGCATTAGGCTCCTGTGTGGGGAGGGAGTGGTAGGTAGGGACAAGCTCAGGACAGCTGACCTCACCTGTCTATGTCCACAATGACAGCTACCAGGCAGGTCTTTGGTGCATTTTTCATCCAGAATCCAACTCCCGGGACTTTTCAATAGCTCTTCCCATGTCGGGGGACCCTATTCATTTTATTATTTTCAAGAGAGTTCAACAAAGTCAAACTTTTGTGGCTTTGAGCATGGCGACGCATGTGCTAGGACTTCATAAAACCAGGCTGTTCTCCTTGGAATATCCATCTTTTCTTTGGGGAGATGCCAGAGAGACTCTCCGAGTCACCTTGAGCAAGCAAGCTAATTCTTGCATTAATAACAGCAAAGCATTTTTAACTGCACGAGTTTGGCTCCCTGATCTCTTTCACATAACTGTACTCATGCTGGAGCCAAACCTTCTCCTTGAACACGAGCACAAGCCAGGTGTCCTGGGGCAAATGTGTGGGCAAACATCAATGCACCAGCTCCAGCTCCAGGCATGTAGACTTGGACTGGGACAGGCCAAGGTGATGTTTGGTCCAAGGTCCTTCTCAGTAGCACGGCCTCATCATAGTTTGTGCTCTCACTCGTGCTTGGGTGTTTTCCAGTTCGTTATAAACCTCTGAATTTCTTACTTGATCTCTTCATTTGATAAGAAACTTGGTTTTCTCTAAATCACTCTGTCCCAGTATCCTATCCCCTCCTGTTTTCCTATTCTCTTTCAAGAGGAGAAGAGTGTGTGTGTGTGTGTGTGTGTGTGTGTGTGTGTGTGTGTGTTAGGGCAGGGGGAAGGCTAATTCTGGCCTTCTTATTGCCAGTTCCAGAACCAGCACGCAGCCTCACCTGTTCTTACCACCTGCCTTTAACATGCTACTGCAATCACCTCCCATGCTCCCTGGGCCCACTTTCCCCTCCCTAAGATGCCTTTAACACTTGGCTCACGAGTTCTTTCTGCCTGAATTCTAGCAATTAGCCTGCATGGCGAGAGCATGCAAGACCGTGACCCTCCTAACCACCCACCCTCCTAGCGATGGTCCCTGAATTCCCTGGCTCCAGGACAGTCATTGCTGTGCTGACCTCTGCTCGTAGTGAAGACTAGAGGTGGTGGCTGGGCAATGCCTGGTAGGAACTGGCCTGAGCAGGCCCTCCGCAGATAAGCCCGGGCTCCCTCTTCCAACTTACACTCAAGTCTGCACCCAAGCACCTGCCGCTCCCCGGCCGCTCTGATTTCCAAGTCTTGGGGCAGCCGGTGGACCCACCCACATCCTCGTGGGTTCAAGTCCCGACCATCAGCCGTCACCAAGATTCCCAGCAACTTGACTCCTCTCACTGTGCATGGACAATCTGTCCCCTTCTGGTGTCACCGGGCTCATTCCCCAACTAGGACCCCTCAATTAGCTGTATTCACAGCGACCCTCCTCTGCCCCATTCCTCAAGCTCTGAATTTAGGCACAGCTGGAGAAATTGCAAGACACATTTTTACATCAAATCAGTGCTCAGCTCCTGACACTTGCTTTTATAACTTTCTGTATTTCTTTAATGACCTTTCTGGCTTGCTCACCACGGTGGCTTTTGCAGATCATCTCTGCTGTCTTTCAGCCTCCGTCTTTTCTTCCACCCACCCTCACCCTGACCTGAAGACCTTGCCAGGGAAAGCCTGAAACTGGGCAAATTACAGGCACCTGGCACAAATGCCCCCTTCCCCATCCCCTGTCACCTTTATCTATTTTTATTTCTACATCTGTTCTCTATGTCTTTGTCGTATTTTCAGAGGAAGAAATTTTCCCCTTCCTTCCTGGAGTTAATCCATCTAGCTGTGCTTTAAATTACCTATGTCTCAGCTGAGAGATCTTATTCCCGTAGCCTGTCATTTTCAGTTAGCTGTTTGTCTTTTTCCCCCTTCAAAGAAAAAAAAAATGTGAGTTCCTGCACTGCGCTAGGTACAGTGGGTGTAATGAAACATGGCCTGTGCCTGCAGTCTAGTGGGGGAAGATGGTAGCATGCTATTTCCCTGACTTTATTATACAAAGTCAGCATGGCAGAGTGACAAATAGTTCTGCAGGCATTTACAGGAAGGAACAATTATTCTGATTGGGGGGGTTTATTTGCTCTACCGCCTTGGAGCCAATTTTCCCATTCCAGCAGCAGAATAAAGAGAAAAAGAGAAAATGCATGCAAACACATTCATGAATCCATTTACCCACGCAGAAACTATTTACTGGGTGCCTACTATGCGCCAGCATTATGTGGGGTGCTGGAGGCCCCCTCATGAACAAAAACATACAAGGTCCCTGCACTCAGGAAGTTTCTGGATTACTGAAGATGACAAGCCTTCATCACATAAATAAGTAGGAGTCATGGTAAGTGCTAAAAAGGGGCAATGCTGGGTCATATGACATAGAGCTGCAGTCCTGAACCCCCAGGGCCTGCAGACCAGTACCAGTCTGTTGCCTGTTAGGAACTGGGCCACACAGCAGGAGGTGAGCAGTGGGTGAGGGAAGCTTCATCTGTATTTACAGCTGCTCCCCAACACTCGCACCACTGCCTGAACTCCGCCTCCTGGCAGATCAGCGGCAGCATTCGATTCTCATAGGAGAGTGAACCCTGCTATAAACTGTGCATGCGAGGGATCTAGGTTGCATTCTCCTTATGAGAATCTAGTGCCTGATGATCTGAGGTGGAGCTGAGGCTGTGACGCTAGCGCTGGGGAGTGGCTGCAAATGTCATAAATGTAATGAGCTTGACTCATCCCAAAACCATCCCTCCCCCACCCCCACCTCCCATCTATGGAAAAATTGTCTGCCATGAGACTTGTCTCTGGTACTAAAATGGTTGGGGACCGCAGATGTAGAGGATGTGGCTGATCCCAGAAAGCAGAGAGGTCTTCCCAGGACCTGGGACAATGGAATCCAGAACTGAGGGATGAGTGCTGGTCCTCAAAGTGAAGATGGGAAAAGACCAGCGTCCCCAGAGAGGACCACATGGAGGGTCTTGGGGACCAGCTGAAGAAGACCAGCACCATGGAGCTGTTGAAGGTCTTTAAGCAGAAGTGGGAGATGATCAGTTGTGCCAATAAATGGGCACCCCAGCTGCAGTGAAGAGCAATGTAGAGGGGTCTAGGTCAACCCTGGGGAAATCCAAAGAGCACTGCGCTTGGAATCTGCAGTCATAGGTTCTAACTTTGAATCTTATGAGCCCAAAGATCTTGGACAAACTCCCCCTTTTTTTCCCAGAGACTCTTTCCTTCTCTGGACACCGAGACAGTTGGGAGAGAATACGTATAACTAGCTCCCCAGCCCATGAGACATCTTCAGCCCATTTGTTTAATCCCATATCTTTTTCATATTTTCTAAGCCTCTAAGCCATCATTTTTCTGACAGGTGAGCATTTGGGTGTGGGCGTAGAGTGTGGAGCCCACTGCATTTTTGTGGCTTCTTTTTCTGCTCAAAGAGGACATTCTGGCACACTTCCAAGGCCGGGGAACGCCAGAGTCACTTTAATTAGAACACTTTCTTTTTTCTAATTCACAAATTGCAGTCCTCAAAGACTCACTTAGCAGAGCTGACATGGCCTCCTTGACCTACATGGTAAGTAATGAGCTCCTGATCTGAGATGTAATGCAATCGCCATTGTGAGTTGATTGGCTTGTTTGAACAAAAGTGTTATGTTTTCAAAGTCCTGCCTTATTCAAGACTTTCGGCTTTCTTTTAAGTACTGGCTGAAGCTAGGAATTTTAATTGCTTCATTCCTTCCCTTGTCATGATTGTTTTTACTAATGGGTTAGTCAATTAACAGGTGACGCTAATAAGTGGCAGGGACCAGATTCAGATCAGGGAATCTGGCTTCAGACTCTGGACTTTGAGATGCCACTCTGCTTTCCTTCTCTGATCAATGCAGGATCAGGAGGCCGAAGAGAGAAAAAATACCTAAGTTGTCACCTTTTCTTTAGAAGAGAAACTAAAGACAATTTCACCATCATCCTGCCTCATCGATCATAGATGGAAAAAGAAGGTCTTAGAAGCAGAGGACATTCATCCAAATGTATGGTTTAGATTTGTGGGATTCCTGACCTCCCGGTTGGAGTATAGGACTACACTGATGGGAGATAGTCTCCTCTCTCCTCCTCTGGGAGAACATCACCTCCTTTGGGGGCCTATTATGAGCTGAATTGTGTCCTCTCCAAAATTCATGCACTGAAGCCCTTAACCCCAGTACCTTAGAACTGGACTGTATTGGAGATGGGGCCTTTAACGAGGTGATTAAGGTAAAGTGAGGTCATTAGCGAGGGCCCTAATCCAGTACGACTGGTGTCCTTATAAGGAGAAGAAGACACAGACTGAGC